>JAVDBV010070362.1:0-11327 GCA_032619315.1 Piper longum
GTATATATATATATATATATATATATATATATATATATATAATTGTTTTTAGAAAAAATTATATGCTATCGTAAACGTTTGTTATAAACATATTTGTAAATTACTGTGAACTTTTAATATAAATGTTTTTATAATGTAAATAATTTAAAAAATTGTTTATTACATACATTTCAGTTTGACTCTTAATATTTTTGTATGCCTTAACTGTATTTGTTTTGACTTAATATAGTGACTTTTACTGATGATAGTAAGAAATGGAAGCCGATGACAAACATAGGCAACTATTGTGAGAAACACATGAATTCAGATATGTATTCTGGTTAAAGAATCATCTATTTGTAATTTTATGATAAGACATTAGTTTGGTTGTTAATTTAATCTACATTGGTAAGTGTTATAGATAGACTAGTTATTTATTTCAGTAATTTTGAAATCCCGGAATTTCCGAGATCTCTGTTTTGGGACTGTCTGATATGGGATCAAGAACCGAAATGGCAAATCTTGAATTGATGTATGCATGGAATGGTTGTGATTGCGGAACTGTGCTGCCATTATCTATGTCTGTGTGAATGCCTTCTTTTTGTCCTTTTTAAATACTGCATTTTGTGAGGTTACTGTTGGTGATATAGCTTCTTGTTTAGCTTTCACTACCAGTGTAACTTTGTGCGGACAACAGCACAGTTTTATCATGCCAGCATTCTAATGTTTCATTGCGGTTGCTCTGAAAGTATCATTGTCAAAATTGATGTATGGTTGCCATTCAGGCTTTCGGAATAGGGTGCTGAAACCGGACCTTTTGTTGTCATATTTCTGTGGATGGCATGTTATGTTAGGTAAATGCTGCATTTTGCAAGGTTATGATTGGAGAGATAACTTATTGTTTGTTTCTTTTTTGAAAATGATGTTGATAAATATGTAATTGTTGTTTGTTAAATTGTGATTGTTTGAGCAATATAATTTCATGTACAAATGGGGATGGTGTTTTGGAAACAGGGTGGTGAATTATTGGCACTGAAGCTGTTCTTGTATTATATTTGAATGAGAGGAGAATTGGAGGACAAAAGGAGATGAAAGGGAGGGTTGTGTGGGTTTGGGGGAAGCAATGACTGGTGGGGCGTTGGGTCTTCGTACAGGGAGTTATGGATCGTTGCAACAACAGCTGCAGGTCACTACAGTTTTGCCACTTCAGACGCCCCCCACGCGCAAAAACCAAAAGATGCTATCAAGAGATGAGAAACTTTTTTCGTGGATTTGCAAATATGCTTGCAGGAGGAGGGTAGGGATGTTTCTATTGGTTATCATCTCTGTTTTGGTGTTTACATCCCTTATGTCAGTAGTTACTAAAGGTTAGTGATATTAGCATTCTCTATGCTTAGTTGATTTACCATAGGCTGTAAAAAGGCAAATCAGTGTTTGACGCTTCTAAACTTTTTTCAGATGACGAAGTACCTGATGTCCATGAAACACATAACATGCCTACTCAAAATATACAAGGTCTGGGGCTAAAGATAGGAGTTGGATCAGACTTTTATCTTCCTCCCATTTCAGGAAATGAAGTTGCAGATCATAAGCTGTTGTCCAGAGACAATTTTACAGAAGTTGTTCATAAAGATTTTCAAAATGAAACTTCAGTTCACTTCTCCAACCACTCTGTCCAACATCATTGCCAGCATTTTACATTTCCTCCACCACCTTCTGATAGGAAAAGAATTGGGCCTCGTCGTAAGTTTTATGTTTTAATGTTTATATTTTCGCGAAAGCTGGTGATTTCGTGTATTTTTTATTGTTTCAAACATTGCATGGAATTTTTAAAAACAATATATTGTTCGATTTTATACTTTCTCATTTTTAGATAACCATGTTGGAACTGTATCTAGGTAGAGTACATGAGTGAATGATCTCAAGCATAAATTAATCTTTAGAATCTTTGGGTTGAAATCTAGATATTATGAAGTGTTAATGTGAAATGTTAAGAACCATTCAAATTCTTTAAATTTTGAAATAAGTTACACTTTTACAATACTGATTCCTATTTATATTGTTTCACTTTCAGCGTGTCCTGTCTGCTATCTTCCTGTTGCAGAGGCTATGAGTTTTATGCCAACATACCCTTCAGAGTCCCCTACTTTGAAAAACTTGACGTATGTTGAAGAGGATACGTCGGATATCAGTCAACTATTTGGGGGTTCAAGGTTTGGTGGATTTCCATCTCTGAAACAGAGAAATGATTCATATGATATTAAAGAGTCAATGAGTGTGCATTGTGGGTATGTTCTTATGCTTTCTATATGGTACTTGTTACCTTCAATCTCATTGTCAAAATGTTGTGTGTTTTTTTTTTGTCTGGTCAATTTATAAATATTATATTTTATTTTAAATGCTTATAGCTTATGTATCTTGGGGAAATGATAGAGTGAGAATTTGAGAACTTACCCATTTTTAGAGTGTTGGGTTTAAGTTGTAAAAACATCATGACAAAAATACCCTTCCCAAAGTAAAAGTATCGTCACCATTAAATCCTATCCAACACTCCAAAAAGTGTCCTAAAGTTCTCAAGTTCTCACTCTATCATTTCCCATGTATCTTGTATCTTTTCATTTGTATATTTTTTCATATGGTTTACTTTCATACTTTAGGTTTGTGAACGGTAATAGGCCAGGCCAACTAACTGGATTTGACATAGACGAGGCCGCTCTTTTGGAGATGGAACAATGTCGTGGAGTAGTTGTTGCCTCTGCAATATTTGGTAGCTGCAAGTCTTTTTAAGGATATATACTGTTTCTGCTATGTACTTGTGTTGAAATTTTTAATGAACAATTATCTCCAGGAAATTATGACATTTTGAAGCAGCCAAAAAATATAAGTGAGTTTGCAATGAGAAGTGTTTGCTTTTATATGTTTGTTGATGAAGAAACTGAAGCTTCTATAAAGAACTCAATTGTCATCAGTAATGAATCAAAGATTGGGTTATGGAGAATTGTTGTGGTTCGAAATCTTCCATATGATGATCCCAGGCGCAATGGAAAGGTGAATTTACTTTTTTTAGTTTCTCCATAATTTTGCTATAGGGTCCTGGGTTAATACTTAGCAGTTCTTCTTATATTATGTGGCTGGCTTGTACATGTATCACACGCCTGTAGCGTTATCATAAGTTTCACTGATAAGTATTTTGACTTGATTTATCTAACAAGCTGCTGGCATTGTTATTTGTGCAGGTACCTAAACTTCTATTGCATAGATTATTTACAAATGCTAGATTCTCAATATGGATTGATGGAAAGCTTGAACTTAAAGTAGATCCATATCAAATTTTGGAAAGGTACATTGTTATTGATCACCATTTTGTTCCTATTCTTTGAGGAGAATATTTTTGATGAACTGTTGAGGCCACTAGAACAGTGGTCGCATAACTTACGTGTGAATACATGTGCAGCTTGTCTGTTCATTACTGTTAAAGTTGGGTCAGAACTTTTAGACAGAAATGTTTTACTAGGAACGCCAGAATCTGGATGTACAGCATAGATATTCTGCAGTCAGGTCCAGAGTTCATTTTTTGTGCATTCTCTGTTTCTCCTAGGTTCTTGTGGCGAAATGGTGCTACATTTGCAATTTCCAGGCATTACAGACGCTTTGATGTTTTTGAGGAAGCAGAAGCAAATAAAGCTGCTAATAAGTATAGTAATACTTCTATAGATCAACAAATCGAGTTCTACAGAACTGAAGGGTTAACACCATACTCTGTGGCCAAGCTGCCCATTACCAGTGGTAAGAAGTCAGTCAGTTGTTGCTTTATAATTTTTTTCTGCCCTTATTTGCAAAGTGGTTGAAGTTTTTTGGGAAAAAGAAGTAATTGAAACTTTGTGCTTATGTTTGTTTCCTTGTGTAGATGTTCCGGAAGGTTGCGTGATTATCAGGGAACACATTCCCATTACGAACCTCTTCACTTGTCTTTGGTTCAATGAAGTTGATCGATTTACTTCAAGAGACCAGCTAAGTTTTTCTACCGTAAGGGACAAAATAATGGCCAAAGTAAATTGGACCATAAACATGTTCTTGGATTGCGAGAGACGGAATTTTGTTGTTCAGGTAACTTTTATTTGTACGGCGACACAGACATTGTCCAACTTAATCTGCACCTGTGTGCCATAATTGCCATGGAAAATTAGAGCTTTAGAATTGTGTTGTGTAGGCATACCATAGAGAGCTGATGGAGCTGATGGAGCAGATGGGTGTAGCAGTTAACCCTCCACCTTTACCTCCGGTTTCTTTAATCGAACAAACAAGCAAATTATCAGCCCCAAGGATTGCAATGAATCATCCCTCTAAAAAAGTTTCACAGAAGCGTGGACGAGATAAGCGACCCGGTTCGAGGCGACACCGTAAAGTTGGCAGTAGTAGAGACGGCAATTGAGGTCTGATATTCTTTTTCCCTTTTTTTTTTTTTACTTCACCATTTTGTTTCTAATTAGTTGCTGCAAGATGAGGGTGATTTATCTGTCTGACAAATGTAGGCAACGCCAAGATCTTATTTTTACCCAGAATTGGTAAATGTCAATTCTTTGATGTGTATTTATATGAAATTGAATAAGTTGCTTGAGCATATTTTATATCCAAATCATTTATCTCAACATGACAAACACAAATTGTATACTTTTAAGATGAATTTTGTTTTTGTGCAAGTCTTTAGAAAGAACCGCTAAGCAGCAAATCTTGTCACTGTCTTTTTGGTTTTTATAGATTTGTGTATTTAAAGAAAGCCACCCAAATATGATGAATCCTTGTTTCTGACCAAGCATGGTTGGGATAATTTTATCAAAAAACATATTCTAAGTTCCTTTGCTCAAAATTATCCTAATGGGTATTGGTGTTTGACGATTTTAGTCTATTTTCTACCATTGAAATTTCAATGGCTATGAACTTTACAAGCCCCAAACCATTAGTATATGAGTTTGCATGTCTCTCCCATTTTCTCTGCAAGTTTTTGAATCCATCCTCAGGTGTCCAGATCCCCCTTTCATTAGGGGTGTCAGAATTTGGAGATTTAAATTGGGATGATGTAAATCATATTTATTTTTTCTCTACATAGTACTACTGACAAAAAATATGTAATTATAATTGCAGGATTATTATCTGATTTTTCATTGCACTAATAATGTCTAAAATCCCTTTAATATTTCTCAAATTTATCGCCCCACTTTGGATGCAGTATTTTTATTAAATTGATTTTCTCAGAAACATAAGTTCACACTTGTTCAAATTTGATCAAGAGTGATTTGATAACTCATATTGAATCGATCAAATAATAGGCAAATATATGAAAAATCCGTCATAGCTGGTAATTACAATGATAGAATAGATGAATGCATTGACCAACCTGTCATTTCTGAATATTATTTTCCTCTGTAGCCATTGCTGAATAGTAGTCCACTTAGTGTTGCCAGCGGGCAGTTTTTCTGTAACTTTGACCCAAACTTGATTTAATAAATCAACCCTGAACTAACGATAAAGATATTACATATATTAATGTAATAATACATAAAAATTAATTTATTTTATGATAATTATTCTCATTTATAATAAAAACATTATATATATTATAAAAAACTTAAAATTTGTAAAAAAATTTAATAAGGACAAGTCCTTTCACACCCTGATCTAAACTCGATTTGAAATGCATACTAATAAACTGTAACCTATAAATTTAACCATGATATGGTTGAACCTGATACTAATTTTAGCTTTTCATTAAGGTATTACTGTTAAACATAGAGTAAATAATAATTTATATAAAAATAAAATACTATAATTTAAATTTAATACTCTTTAAATTAAATAGAATTCGTATTTCTTTTTCTTTTTTTTTTGATTTGTGCATTTTTGGAATGTTCACTACGTAGTTGGCTACTCAACACGGGCAAAAATATTTTTTATTTTTTGAAAAATATAATATGTATCACAAGATTGAAATATAAATATTTAATGTATTTTATTTTATTTTTATCGATAAGAAAAAAAAAAAACATAAAAATTGAAGGGGTTAAGAGGGGAGGAGCGTGGGCGCATTTGAATCATCGCATTCACGCGGCCCAAAACCCTCTCTTTTGCTGCCTCCACCTCCTCCTCGCTCTTCACTAGGGTTTTCCCTCTTCCCCGCCGCCGCCGCCGCCGCCGCCTTAGCTCGGCCGTCGATCGCCGCAATCCGGAGAGTTGCTCCCACCCATGGCCACCGTCCCCGCCCCCTCGCCCGACCGTATCCTTCGCTTCTCCGTGACGGCTTTGAAAGCTGACTGATTGTTTGATCCACTCGTGTTTGAGATCTGAGGATATGTTGTTTTGATCTGTTTGTGGGGGGGTTTTTTGGGCGTCTGAATTGTTGCCTGATAGGGTTGGGATGCGTTGTGATTTGGATCTGTTCTTCACTTGTTTTTGTTGTGTGGTAGATCATGGAATGTTTTGGTAATTGTGTTAGTGTTGGATGGAGGTTTGATGCAAATTAGATAGGGGTATTGTGCCGTTGTTTTGATGAATTAGCGACTGTTGTTGTTATTCTTTAATTGTTGAGCATAGAAGCTGCAGATTCGCTGCAGAAGCTCTCTTTGGATTCTCAGACAAAGAAGCTCAAAAATACTGACTCTGTTAAGAAGGTGCTTTTTTTTCTATTATAATTTGTATCATTTGCTTGTGATTTGGTATGTAAATGATGGGGTTGAGTTTGAATGTGTCTAGTCTGCTGCTGTGAAGCATGGATCTTTGGAGGGCCATACAAATCGGTTGGCTGAGCGGTCTACGCCGCCTCCTCTACCTGACATTGTGGACCCTAATATGTGCTATGTCCCCAATGCTTATGCTTCTATTTACTACGGCGGAGGTGAGTTTCCCATCTTGGTTTGAACTATATTTTTGCTGGCACGTTTGGTGGCAGCATTGTTCTAATGCGGCGGATTTCTAACAAACATCTTTTATTTTTTTGAATAGGTTTTGAGAGTCCTGTAAGTGAGTGGGGGGAGGAATTCCCGAGGTATGTTAGTCCAGATGGAGGAGAAATGACTCCGGTGAGTTGTTATTTGAATTGTTGTATGCTCAAAATATTGAGTGCTATATCTGGTGTGTGACATCATGGCTGATTATTTGTTGTGTATTCCTTTCTGATAGGGATTGTATGGGGAAAATGGGTCCGTCATGTACCCCCACGGATATGGGTATGCACCATATGGTGCTTACCCTCCACCTGGATCCCCTGTACCCGCCACTGGACATGACGGTCAGCTTTATGGACCCCATCATTACCAGTTTCCATCTACTTACTACCAGTCACCAACTCCTCCTAATGCTTCTAATCAAGTTCCAAGCACACAGGCTGAGGTATCTACCTCCGTATCTGCGGGTCAAGGACCCGTTTCTGCTGAAAATGCGAAAGGGACAGCTAATGGGAAGTCCAGCGGAAATAACAAAGGTCCTCCACCGGTTAGGCCCGCACAACTCAACATGTCAGCAAATCCAAGTGGCTCCTATGGCAGCGGAGTCATGTCTGGTGGTATTCCTTCCACTGGGTACCAAGACCCGAGGTTTGGATACGATGGAGTGAGATCTCCAGTTCCTTGGTTAGATGGTGCTGTTTACACCAATGGGCAGCCTAGGCCTGTTCCTAATAGTTCTGCAGCATCTCCAGTTAGAAACATGTCCTCGGCAAGAAACCAGAATGTTGGACCTCATAGTCATTTTATGGTATGTGTGTATTTTGTTTGTTATTGCATTCATTTGATAACTGTGTTAACAATATTTATTGCTTTGTGCAGGGTTTGCATCCTCCAAGGTCATCATCGGGCATGGGCCCAGTTCATGGGTATTTGAATAGAATGTATGCCAGTAACAGAATCTACAATTGTGGAAGCCTAGTAAGATCAGGCCCTGGGTTTTCCCCAGCTGGATATGATTTTCGGTCGAATGGGCGTAGCTGGATGCATGCTGATAGAAAGTACAATAGGTCAAGAATTCGGGGGAATGGTTCAAATGTATATGGCTATGAAAATGCTGATGGGTTGGATGAAAAGCATAGGGGACCAAGATCTGAACCGAAGAGCATAAAAGGTTTTGGGCCTCATGTAACAATTGCTGTCAAGGGCCAGAGTCTTCCAACTGGTGGAAAGCTTACGGAGTCTGCTTCCTTGCATGATGGAGAAGAGTATAATAAAGAGGATTTCTTAGTAAAATATGTTGAAGCAAAATTTTTTGTCATTAAGTCTTATAGTGAGGATGATGTTCACAAAAGCATCAAATATAATGTCTGGGCAAGTACTCCTGGTGGCAACAAAAAGTTGGATGCTGTTTATCAGGAGTCGAAAGAAAAGTCTGGTGACTGTCCGGTGTTCTTGTTTTTTTCAGTACGTGTTATTTTGTTGCTTCTTTTAATTGTGTGAAATTGACATGTTTGGCATTTCTGGTAGTCTGATTTTACCTTTTATCCTATTTTATAGGTAAATACGAGTGGACAATTTGTGGGCCTTGCTGAGATGGTAGGTCCGGTAGATTTTAGCAAAACTTTGGACTATTGGCAGCAGGATAAGTGGAACGGTTGTTTCCCTCTCAAGTGGCATATTGTTAAAGATGTACCCAACAATTTATTGAAGCACATAACACTTGTGAATAATGATAACAAGCCTGTGACTAACAGCCGAGACACTCAAGAGGTTAGATGAGCATTTGCTACATGATCTACTTCATGCGGTTTCAAGTTCAACATGATTTAGTGCTAATATTAGAGGCATGGTACAGGTAAATTTAGAGGAAGGCCTGGAGATGCTCAAAATATTCAAAGAGCATGTAAGCAAGACCTGCATGTTGGATGACTTTGCATTCTATGAGGGGCGAGAGAAGCTGTTGCAGGAGAGAAAATTAAAGCAACAGTCTCAAAAGCAGGTCACAGTATTGAATGTTTCCTTCGAAGATTTTTTATAGTTCCAACCTTTTTTCTTTCTTACGTGACTGGGTTAGAAAGCAGGCCCCTTGTATATAAGCCTTACATTAGATGATCATTTAGAAGCTTCCTTATATGACTGTCAGTGTTTGTAGATTGTGCTGACTTTTTGGTCACTGAAATTGCAGATCTATGATGGAAAGCCTATAGAAGTTTATAATGATGAGAAGGTGAAGTTGCAGAAACCTTTGGAGAATGGAAATGCAATGGTTGACCGAAAGATTACGGAGAATGGTGTGGTAATGGTATCAAATACTGGGGATATAGCGAAGGGTTCAATAACTGTAACAGAGAAATCAGGAGGGGTTAATCGGGTTTAAGATTGTGGTTAGGTTCTTTTGGTTTCATCCCGTGGTTGTAGCTTTTGATTTGCATGACAAAATATGAAGGTTAGTATTTTCCTTCATTTTCAAAATATATTTGATCTGCAACTTGAGTTGCCATCAAGTTTTCTTGCTCTTCAGCCCCTTTTAATCCTCTAAGCAATTAAAAATAGAGGGCTGGGGTTGTTGATTAACCGTGTCTTCTTTTAGTGGTTACTAGGTCGCAGTGTTTATTTATTTATTTTTGGTTGTCTTTTCTTCGTTTTGCGTCTTGAATGGATATTCTCTAATTCTTCTGAGCTCTACATGTATTTTAGTTTGATTTATTTAGAAAAGCTTTGAAGACTGTTCTTTTCTGAATGTTATTCTGTAGTCTACTACAGTTCACAGCATGTTATCCTTCAGCTCTTGAGGCGCTTCAAGAATTCATAAATTAGGGTTTTTTCCAATCATGTATATTGGTAGTTGCTACCACAAGCAGCATCTTCTTCACCATGTTATCCTCGCAGGTCTTCCTTCCAGTGTGTACACTCTAAAGCTAACCCTACTGATGTGATGGGCAGGACGTATGAAAGTCGTAGGAATATTTAAACCATACTGGATTTGAAGATGATATGCGGTATAGATTATGATCATTACGATCGGGCAGGAGACGATGGTACGCACTGCAATACAGTGTTTGTAGGTAGATGTGGTCATGTATGGCTTTGTGGACAGTTGCATTGTGCAAATTGGCCTTGATATCATGATACTCTATTTGCATAAGCCAATTCTGAGTATGTTACTTGGCTTTTAACTTGTACACACCCCTGCGTTCCCCTGCAGACTCTCCAGCACTGTGAACATCTCCGACGAGTTGGATGGTCGATGCCCTTGCTCCCTTTAGCCGTGCCTCCCCATCTGCCTCCAACCTCATTATACACACTGCCTCCGACCTGCGCAGATGCCCGCCCGCCATTCCCAACTTTGCTTTCCTCCCCAACACTGGCTTGTGCTTCGCTGGGCTCTTGGTCAGCTTCCTCTACCACCATGACGTCCTCTTCAACCGGACCCCTCCGCTTGCCTCACCCCCCCAACCCTTCTTTTCCCATCTCCCCATCGCTATTGCTAAGCCTGCTACATACATCGACTTTGACATCTGCAAAAGATAGAGAGCGGGAGTAGAAAGACCATGCTATTATATATACTAATAATACCTTGCAATCCCATTCTCTTCTCTCACACCTTTTCTACCACCTACGGATGGGTTTATATATTTGATATCAGTAAATTTAATCCAAATCTAATCTGTTTTTATCCCATCTAAAATATTTTTGGATTGAAATTTTAGGATATTTAATACTTTTGAAAATATTTAGATTGGATATAGATGTAGGGTGATCTGATTCATATTTGATCTAAATAAGATATTTTTAAAATTATATTTAAAAATATTTAATCAGGTTGAATTTGGATTGGATATGAATTTTGCTTATTAGATTAGATACGAATATAAGAGATAAAATCGATGCAATCTTTGAATTTTTAGATTTGAATCGGATAAAAATATAATTATATTTGATCTATATTTAACCCTTTTTCCATGTCCACCACAACCTCATTGTAGTTGTAATTACCCAACCCAATTGTAAATTAACAGACTTTAGTCATTTTTTAAAAAAATAGTTAATTAATTTAAAGATCTTTTAAAACATTCTTATTCATATTTTAAATCTTAGTCACCTCCCACGACTCCTACATGTCTCTCATAGAACGGTCGTTTGTAGTATATAAAGTGTGACTCACATGGAATTAAAACCTACGTATGTGTGTGTGTGTATATATATATATATATATTTATATATAACCGATTTCTTGCACCAGGTGCCGGAAAAGTTTACTGCTCCAAACTTTCCTCTGAGCTATCCGATTATAAGGATGGTTCAGATCCATTGGTTTTTTTTAAATTAATTTTTTATCTAAGTTATCCGATTACAAGGATGGCCTAGATCCATTGGAAGGAGGTGGTTGCAACCGTCGCCGTCTGCTCC
>JAVDBV010070363.1:0-13827 GCA_032619315.1 Piper longum
GTAGAAGCATATATATATATATATATATATGCTTCTACGGCTAGCTGGAAACCAGGAGATCATTACATGATACGGATATTTTATAAATACTTAAGAAAACTAAACAGTAGACCAAGAAAAGTCATAGTATATATAACGTAGACTTAGATAATTGATGATGAACCTGTAGTGATTAATGTCTCCCAAGTCAATGTAAAGACTGGGTTTAAAGTCAACATGAGCCCTTTGTGTTAAATTTATGGCCGAGGGGTCACAATTCTATTCGTGAGGCAATTAGCATACGGCCAAGCATTTATTCCTTTAAGTTATACATCGAAAAAACACGTACTTAACCAATACGGATGCATGCAATTCATGATGTAGCTTCACCAATTAAATCAATAATGAGCCTGAAACGTTGATGATCTGCTTATCAATTAGTTCGCATTTGTAGTCATACACAGCAAACTTGTCGCCTACAGACAGATATTCTTCCTGCGATATAGATATATTGAGCTTCGACTTCATGATCACTTGAACCAAAAGTATAAATAAGTTTCTTGCAAGGAATGTTCAAAGTCAGTAATATTTGTACGTACCCTGTATTGCACTTACTATTTGGATGTGTCAAAGTACTTAGTACTGAGGTAATCTAGAAACCTTATAATGGACGGTTGTAATTTTCTAGTCGGCGTAATATTTAATTAAAAATTTATAGTAGAGATGAGCGAATGTGAGGAATGTTTAGTTGGAGTCACCCCAAAAGCCAAAAACCTTGATCCATGCAACATCTGATCAGACGACAAGTTGTAAGTAGTCAACTTTGTATTCGGTTTGCAACTCTCGCATGAGAGGGGGGAAAAAAGGGAGAAGATGGAATGAGAATAGATATATATGGTCAAGAGAAATAACGCGTGAAGAGATTCTTCTCGGTAGGTAAGTTGGGTGCTGCATACACGGTTTCCCTCCCCCAACCAGGTTGACTGACCGTGGTGGATCGATACAATCATAGAAATATAGTTCACAGCAACTTGACTTCATTCTGGAGTCATTTATTGTTACCTTGATAACACTCTTCGAATAATTTCTTGAGGTTAACTCAAAGAAATTTTCAATCCCTTTTTAACTATGCCCATATAATATACTGACAGCTCAAGGCAAGCTAACTATCAAACTTAACTTTGTCTAATTACTACTACCACGCAAAATTTTCACAGCCTCGTCACTTAATTTTGCCCGTTATGGCATGATTGGCTAGTCGCATCTCTGTTTCTTTTTAAAACCAGAACTCTCAATAGTCAGATGCCGTGCCTCTACTTGCACTTCGTCATTTTCACGGCAAGGAAAGTATTAATAGATCTTATTTTGTCTTCTCCGAAGTCAATGGAGTCATCTACATGAATTCTACCGCACTTCCATATTCCTCGAACTTTCGTCGATATTCGTCATGCATCCATGTTTGATAATTTGCTAGTCTAGTATAGTTAATTGGCTATTTTATACTCAGATATTGATAAATGCACCAAACATACATATATAGAGGGTGCATATATGGTTTAAAGGGATACATATAGTTCCCTAACAGAATATGTTGTTGGACGATTAATAAAGATATTGGGTTTTACAATATATACCTATATATACATCTTCCCACAGGGCCATAACAGAACTTAATTAACATGGAAAAGTGGCCTCAACTAGCTCGAAGATGATTAAAGAGCTTTGAAGAACAATATGGTTTGTTGCATACGTGTGGACGGTGGATTATTCCGACTAGTTCCTTTTGTTTCTGATCATTTTGCATATCTTGCATGGAAACGTGTGCCTCCAATTTGATGATAACTAAGCTCCAATGAGATCCATACCAGTCAAGTTGGTGACGGTTGTGCATTTTATTCTTCTCACCAATGATACTCGACATCTTCTAAAGCAAATGTTTGAAGTAGTCGTAGATGAGCCTGCATATATATTGAGCCAAAAGCCTACCATAGATAGTGGAAAGTGATACAATATGGATTGTTGGGCATGATGATCCATAGAAGCATGCATGTTAATTTGTGATTCAGATATCGTGCATTCCTTAATGACATACTTCGGTCTGGACAGCACCAAGATGAGGCCAGAAAAGTTGTAACAGCTGGCAAGCATGCAGAGGCTTTCGGCGTATGTCTGGTATTGCGTCGGTCACCATTTCATGGACTCACCGAATTACATTCATCACACACAAATTCCGTTTACCACCTGATGTCCAGCAGAGAAAATTGCCCTATAAACTAAACAAACTGTATAATATTAAATTTGGGGGTAAAATTCCAAGGACCAAATATATTATTTTGTGTTGAGTTACAATTCAATGTGCTCTTGTTTAATCCTGTTGTGCCAAGGGGTTAATTAAACGATCATTCTTATTTACACTCGAAAACTAAATTGATAAACATAAAAAGTATATCACTGTGAATCTACGTTCGATAATCTTACACTTGTCATTTTGGTGCATGTTTTTCAGCCTAAAAACATACGGGGAAAAGTGGAAGGTACGAAAGGTGTGTAATCTAATTAACGAGTTTAACTTGTAATATAATCTCACTAACATGTTAATATGTAGTCACAGGCCAGATTAGCTGTCAATCATATCTCAAGAACTAAAGTGAAAATATTCTATAAAAAACCCAATTACCCTTCAACCATAGGGCCTCTAGGTCCATCATTATACTGAATAGTAATTTTAAATTTCATTTTGGACTCCAATGGCTCACTTAGTCCACTGGACTCACTAGTTTATCGAGTCAAATTTCATAGATAACTCTATTTAGTAACTAATTCTTTAAATTATATTATAAAAGCTATTAAAATATAAATTTTATTTTTAGATTAGCTAAATTAATATTTTAAAGAAAAGTAAATCATGCACTTATAAATTTAAACTATGAAAAGAGTAAAATATATAAATTTCATATAATTTTTTACTTGCATACTAAAAATTTTAGTATAAATAACTTCGAGTGGGGCTTGAAGTCGACGTCATTCCATGACATGCCGAGTGAGTTAGACTTTCAAGTTATTAAACCACTTCTTGAATATCTACTCCCATTAATAAAAAAAGATTCAAAATTTATGGTCAAATTAAGATAAGAGATACAACTAAGTAAAATACAATAAAAAAGTATAAATTAAATTATTATAGCCTATCACTTCAATCAATTATAATTTATCCTTAAAATCAGAATCCATCACTAAAGTACCAAATATATTTGTTCGCAAAATGACCATTTTACGAACTTAACATGAGTGGTTCAAGTGATAAGGATCTCGCTATAGTGCTCTTTTCCGAGAAAGGAAAAAGAAAGAAAGAGCAAAAGAAATAAATCTTTCATTGTATATAAAAGAGTTTAGTGTAATTGATAATAAGGATTATAGAGATGTCAAGCAATAGTAAATAGTGACAAGCTTTTGGATGGTTGGGATTACAAGAAAGAGAAGAAGTTAGATGTCTCTAAAGTTCAATTTTCTTTTTCTCACTCTTTTCTCCCTTTTTTGGTACTTATCAATCTAAGGTTTGTTAAGAGATTGTGAGACCTATTTATAGAGTTTGGAAAGGAATTAAATAGATGTTTTCCATAAATTCTACATGTTTCTCCTTGATGTTTGGCAAATCATTCCATCAACTTCCATGTAGGAGTATGTGTTTGTTTCCGATTCGATGTTCTCCTTGGAGCTTGTGTCATGTCTCTTTATCTCTGTCGAGTCATTTTCTCTTCTTTTTCTTTTCTTTTTCATTTTTATTTTGTAAACCCCACCAGTACAATACATATGTTGGCATTACGATATTATTATAATGTATCTTATTAATCAATGAGAGTATGTCTATAAACTTAAAGTCTATCTTTAACATAGGTTGCAGTTCATATAAGATGCCAAAACTCATAAATTATCACAATCACAAAGAAATACAAATTCTAACTGTATATACAATAATAATGAAATAATCTTCGTAAAAGTTATAAACACAGTGACTAGTGAGCAATAACTAATGGGCCTTGATGGGGACAAACATCGCTACAAAACTTCAAAATGGACTAAAACAGAAAATTTACATGGCCGCGGTTGTTAATGGGCCAAGGTCACTTACCCTATGGGCTGCCATTTTCAACCTGACGGCAGTCAAATGGGCCATCAGTAAGCACCAACCTACAGATTACAAATAAAACATTATCCATCGAACAAATACCATCCTTAGTTCCAGATAGTCTTATTTACTAAGTTTTTAACGATGGGTCGGAGGTAGGAATAGGATACCGGGTATCCACAAATCCAATCTAAATCCGACCTATTTATATCCGATCTGAAATAATTTTAAATAAAAATTAGTTTAAACTTTTTTAATATATAACATATCTGAAAATGCTCTGATGAGATATAAATTTGGGTGATTGGACCCATCTCCATCTAAATATATAATATTTTATAAAATTATATTTTAAAATATTCAAGTGAGCTTTAGGTCGAATATTAATTATGCGGATTCAAGTCGAATATGGATACATTAACTAAATTAGATATAACCTTTGGATCAAGATCATGTTTGGGTTCAGATTTTTAAATTTTGATATATCCGAATAATATTCGATTTTTTATTTTTCTTGTGAATACTTTGATGGTTTAAAGACATATCTATGTAATATATTATTATCATATTATAATCAAAGAAATGTGTATGGTGATGTCAGCAAGATGTCATGTATATAATTGAAAAAACAAATTAAAAAATATCGATAATATTTTAAATTATCATGCATGGTCTTTATTTTAAAATTTTTGTCTTTTCTTGTAAATACTTGTGACCCCACAACTTTACAACTTTCCTTGTTTTTAATTTTTCCTATCATAATAAATTAAATATATTTTTGTCCCTCTCTCTCTATATAACCTCTATACTTAAATTAACCCTGTATAGATCACATAAAAATATTTATTCATTAGATAACTTTAATATATAATTAATTAATATGTGTGACCGTATATAAATATTAAATTTAACATATAAAGAACATGTTTTATTTTTTTAAATATACGTAATTAATTAATACTTTCCTTAGAAGAATGATGGTAGTTTGTATAATTTTTCATAGTATATTTAGGTTTCAATGGTATTTTTTAATTTTAATTAGAATTTTTATTTATATTTTTATTATTTGAAGAAGGATTAAATATATTTAGAGTCAAATTAGATATCTTAACTTAGTTTAAGATCCTTAAATTATTTTTAAAGATTTTCAATATATATATTTAAATTAATTAATATATTCTTAATAGGAATATTGGATATTTGTACAATATTTAATTAATAATTTAAAAAAGAAAAATTAAAATTATAAAAATAACTAAATTTCTGACAAAAAAGTATAAAATTTTAAAGTAAATATTTAAGTAGAAAATAAATATTTAGTTAATTTTAATGTAAATATTTGAATAATAAAATATAATAACATGTGGCCAATTTATTATGCGTGGACCAGGAGGTGAGAAGCATTGTGGGGGTTGCTTTTAGACTGAAGCAAGTTCTATTGTAGAGGCTCATTTTCGGCAATGTTTATGCTCCTTTTAGAATCCAATATTGTCACTTTCATTAGATAATGAAATATTTTATAAGATATAACTATTTTCTTATTTTATATGCACATGAATACACATATTATATTTTAAGCTTTATCAGTTCACATAATATATAAGATAGTTTTTTAGAATGTGCAACTCTTCGCCTCTTTTATCGATTGACAATCTGCTTTAAGATGTTAATAATCTACTTTAAGTCGATATATGATTTAATTAGTTGTAGGTAAGTTATCACCTATTAAATATTTCCAATAATAATTTTAAAATTTTAATAATAAATGGATGTTATTATATGTATGTATTTAAATTATTTATTAGACCGTAGGATTAAAATTGATAGCAAACATCATAACTGATTATTTTCTTTTTAATTATATGTAAACCACATAAATGAATAATTTTATTAAATTACAATTAATTTAAGGTGAGTTTTTTCAAAAAAAAAGATTGTCTATCAATTTAAGAATGCTGTAAGAATAAAAATATGTCTTTATATACAAGTAAAAAAATAGGGTTTTAAAATTAAAATATATTTTCAACATGCACGAAAGTGATCTTTTTAGCTAATAATTACATTATTATTTTTTATTATTTTGTAGATAACGCAAAATAATAAGCCCTTATTTTAAATTCCACTTAAATTACAAATAGTGATTAATTTGTTTAAGAAATCCTATTTTAATATATAATGAAAAAGAAAGAGATGTTTATGGTATAATGGTAAATACTGTACGGTAATCAATCATATTTGGTTTTTTAGGGTGTAAAACTTGTAACCCGCAAACGAATTCCACCCCCAAGAAAGGAAGGAAGAAAGATCATCGTGAAACGAATCCCACCCCAAAGATTTGGGTTCTAAACGAATCGAGGCATGAGTAAGGGTGTACTTGAATTTAATTTGATATAAATCAAGCCGAATCAAGTTTATCTAAAATTTAAATGATTGAACTTAGTTCGATTTGAGCTCGATCTTAATAAATATTTATGTATTCGATTTATATAAGATTAATTTTTTTTAAATGCTATATCGAG
Organism: Piper longum; assembly: GCA_032619315.1. Classification (NCBI taxonomy): domain Eukaryota; kingdom Viridiplantae; phylum Streptophyta; class Magnoliopsida; order Piperales; family Piperaceae; genus Piper; species Piper longum. Next base: position 6,625 of record JAVDBV010070363.1, read on the forward strand.
CTGAGCCTAATATTTTTTTGAAATTGAATATATCGAATATTAGTTTCGAGTCGACCTAAACTAAATACTTATTTGTTCAAGTTACGTTTGTTGTTTAACAAATTTATTTATTTTGAATAAAATATTTTTTTGAGTATAAAATTAACAAGTATGAGTTGAATGGAATATAAAAAGCTCGTGACAAAAAAAATAGGTTAGAAAGGAAAAAAGATTTAGAGGGATGGGAAATGAAAGGGAAGGAAGAAAGATCACGGCGAAACGAATCCCAATCCAAAAGCAAGAAAGAAGGGGAAGGAAGAAAGATCATTCCCCTCCTGCCCTTACCCAAGCGATCCGCCCCTCTTTCTTCTTCTCCGACGATGAAGCGCCCCCTCGACGAAAGTGCCCCCGCCGCCGCTGGCGGCACGCCCAAACCCGTCTTCCTCACCATTGCCCAGCGCCAGCAGCTTGCCATCCAGCGCCGGGAACAAGAAGTCGCCGACCAGAAGCGCCGTGTCCTAGAATCGCAGCACCAAATCGCGGCCGGCCGCGCCGCTTCCCCCAGTGCCGGAGCCGACGACCCCCACCGGCGGCACGGCCACCACCGCTCCTCTCGCGAGCGGGACCGGGAGTCGGAGCGGCGGTCCCGGGAGGAGGAGGCGATGGAGCGGGAGCGTCAGCGGGCGGAGAAGCAAGCGGAGCGGGAGAGGGAGAAGGAGATGGAAACGATCAAGGAGCAGTACCTGGGTGGGAAGAAGCCGAAGAAGCGGGTGATCAAGCCGAGCGAGAAGTTCCGCTTCTCCTTCGACTGGGAGAACACCGAGGACACCTCCCGCGACATGAACGCCCTCTACCAGGCCCCCCACGAGGCCCGCCTCCTCTTCGGCCGCGGCTTCCGCGCCGGCATGGACCGCCGCGAGCAGAAGAAGCTCGCCGCCCAGAACGAGCGCGAGCTCCGCGACGAGTTCCGCAAGAAGGACGGCGTCGAGGAGCTGCCCGAGGAAGCCGCCGCCCGCCGCAAGAAGGAGGCGGCCGCCGATCGTTACGACGCCTTCGACATGCAGGTGGAGCGCCACTGGTCCGAGAAGCGGCTCCAGGAGATGAACGAGAGGGATTGGCGCATCTTCCGAGAGGACCACAACATTTCCTACAAGGGCTCCAGGGTGCCCAGGCCGATGCGGAAGTGGTCCGAGAGCGGGCTTAGCGCCGAGATCTTGACCGCCGTCGAGCGGGCCAAGTACGACAAGCCCACTCCCATTCAGATGGCCACCATCCCCCTTGGTCTGCAGCAGCGCGACGTCATTGGTATCGCCGAGACGGGGTCGGGTAAAACCGCCGCTTTTGTTCTTCCCATGCTCACTTACATTACCAAATTGCCGCCGATGAACGAGGACAACGAGGCCGAGGGGCCGTATGCGGTCGTCATGGCACCCACTCGCGAGTTGGCGCAGCAGATCGAGGAGGAGACCCTCAAGTTCGCTCGGTATTTGGAGATTCGGGTTGTTTCGGTTGTGGGGGGGCAGTCGATTGAGGAACAAGGGTTTAAACTGCGGAAGGGCTGCGAGATTGTGATTGCCACGCCCGGTCGGCTTCTGGATTGTCTGGAGAGGAGGTATGCCGTTCTGAATCAGTGCAACTATGTTGTTCTGGACGAGGCGGATCGGATGATTGACATGGGTTTCGAGCCGCAGGTTGTGGGCGTTTTGGACGCCATGCCGTCTAGCAATTTGAAACCTGAGAATGAAGACGAGGAGCTGGACTCGAAGAAGATTTATAGGACGACTTACATGTTTAGCGCCACCATGCCTGCGGCTGTGGAGAGGCTGGCGAGGAAGTATCTGAGGAATCCTGTTGTGGTGACTGTTGGTCAGGCAGGCAAGGCCACTGGGACGATCAAGCAGAATGTGATTGTGTTGAAGGAATCCGAGAAGATGCACCGTCTGAAAAAGATTCTGGATGAAATCCGAGACCAGACAGCGATTGTTTTCTGCAACATGAAAAAATCAGCTGATGTGCTTGCCAAACAGTTGGACAGAGATGGCTACCGGGCAACCACTCTTCATGGTGGGAAGTCTCAAGACCAGAGGGAGATTAGTCTGGAAGGGTTTCGAAACCGGAGGTTCGCAGTTCTTGTGGCAACTGATGTGGTGGGTCGAGGTATTGATATACCAGACGTGGGGCATGTTATAAACTATGACATGCCGGGTAATATTGAAGCTTATACTCATAGGATTGGACGGACAGGACGTGCTGGGAAATCTGGCGTGGCTACCACTTTCTTGACTATGCAGGACACTGAGGTGTTTTATGATCTCAAGATGATGCTTCAGGATAGTAAGAGCCCAGTCCCGATGGAGTTGGCTAAGCACGAGGCTTCTAAGTTTAAGCCAGGAACGATACCCGATAGGCCACCCAGGCGAAATGATACTGTTTTCGCTCATTAGGTTACCAGAATTTGAGAAATTGATATTGCTGCACAAGGTTAGATAGACTTATGGTCACTTATATTATTAATTCTTGCCTTTGATAATGTTGAGCACATGAATATTAAAAAAAAGAAACACATTGCTTGCTCGGATAGAAGAAATTATGTTTGATTTACGACATATAATTCCATGCAATTTCAGAATATGAGTATGTGTTGACTGCTGTATGTTCTCTTCTTTTCCTTCATTTGTTTGTTGCTGGACATCTTATGAAACTGAACCGTCTAATTCTTTTTAACACTAGCTTTTCAGCATTAGGTTCGTTTTACTCTTAATTGTGTGGTGATAGTATGAAAGGTAGGTCATACAAATGCCTTCGCTTTGCAAAGGATATTACTTACAGTATTTCTATTACACAGGCCGACGGATGGTATCAAACTGATACATATTTAACACGCTCAATTTGGTGCCTGCGTGAATGCTGTTATATTGCTCCTCGCAGACAGTGAAAACTTGTACAATTGCTCTCAGTGAATAGGATGATGCATTCTGATGAATCTTGATAATATCATTGTCATAAATTCGTAATTAAAAATTTCATTTAATTTGCGTGTGGTTTTGATGCTTTTTAGTGAATCGGTAGGCTGAACACAGAGTGTAATTTGTGTTATGTACGCATAAATGATCATTTGAAAAACAAGAAAGGTAAACATGGTTTTTTAGTTGTCTCTGGTTATATTTGATGGAATGAGAAAATGTGACATGAATATGCAGGCTGGTTTGATTAATTGTATGCATTACTATTGATTTTTGCTATAACCTTATGTCTGCAACACTGCATACTGAGAGATATTCTTTGTCCTCGTTATTTCCCAGTGCAGTGTCTCTCTTATGTTGTCTTCATTGGTGAAGTCTTTTGGTGGCAGATATATCAATAGTCAATGTAGTGCACAATTTTGAAAGTAATAATAGAGGGCAGAATAATTTTTCTTATGTTTGTGTTGGTGGTGAAGTAGAGCATTGGGGGTTTTCCATTATATGGTAGACGTTTCTGTTGATGAGGAAGTTCTGGAGTTATGGACGTAAATTGTTCTTAGAAAAAACCAACAATAGAGTTTTACACTTGATATGAAGGTGTTAAATAAATTTTTGTTGTGTTTCTTTTAATATATGCTTAGAATATGTGTTTGTTGTCTAAAAGTGCTATATGTTGAAAATGGGAATGGCAGAATCACATAATGGGCTTTTGACAAGAGAAAAATTTTGGTAGTCGAAGTTTTTTATTTTTAAGATTTTTATTGTTTTGAACTTATCATTTGAGATGAAGACAACCAAATAGGCAGCAATTTTTTTTAGAATATCTTCCTTTAACCTAAATTTTCACCGTTCAGTCATAAAAAACTATATAACATCATATTTTTTGTCTTGTTTTGAGATGATAAAGTTTATTGGTTAGGATTTTACTTTTTGTTGAAATAATTCGTGGATATTTATTCAAGTAAAACTTTTGGGTTCCATCACATCTGTGGCCCTACAAATAATAGAATCAACGTCTTAGTATCGGGGTTATGTACCCTCGCGAAGAGGTGTCATCGTGTTTTACAATATTGCTAATTAATAGGACAGCCCATGTTTGGCTTTTAATTCACTTCACATACTATTTCTGAAGTCTTTTTTTTTTTTTTTTTTGTGATTCAAAGTGGTGATGCTGCAAAAGGCATTCCTTTTTTCAGGATTTTTTGTTTGTTGTTTGATGCCTGATAGCTCTCATTTCTTTTGTATCTCAATGCATGCTTTTTATGGCTGGCTGGGTACAGATGGAGAGCCAGTTGATCCTGTTTGATGCTTGCCTTCTTGCTTCTTTGTCTCATAGGCATGCCTTCAGATGTCTGGTATCTTCAAGAATTATTTACTGAGTTTTGGATGGATTTGAGGTTACCAATTGACCACGGTCGGTATGTACAATTTTCGAATTCTATATTTTGAATTGTTTTCATATCATCCTTAGTTAGCTGAGTATTTGCACATTTGCGTGGTGGACTCTGGTTTTCATGCTTGTGTGGGTTATTAAAGAATAACCTTCAGTGAGTGACTCTGTCCATTATGGATTTCTTTGTTGGGTTCCGGGGGGTGTTGGTAATTTATGGGCTCTTAAAATTTTCGAGGCTAACCAACTTGGGAAGAGGTGAGAGTGTTTTTTTTTTGGGTATTTAACAAATGACAAGATCAATTTACTGTCCAGGTCCTTAACACTTTGAATTTAAATTATTTTAGCGCATTATTTGGTGCATAAATTTGATACTTCCATAAGAAGGCTTTCACAGTGTCCATCCCGTAACTTGCCTCAAGTGATGTGTTGGTGTCACTTGTGAAAAAAAGGACAGTATAGTATGACTTCAGTATTAAAGTGGCATTGCCTTGTATCTGCAGCGTTGGTTTGATTTATGATATTATTTTTTAGATTTTAAATAGCAGTATGTCTGAACTATTATCTCCTTCTCTTTAATCGAAAATGTTGCAAAGTTGCAAGGAGAATGCTTTTAGAAGCATTAGCTACTTCAGATGGAACTGAAAATGCCATTATCAAAAGCATATTTTTAGAATGAGCACCGGTTGCTTAAGGGTTGGAACTAGGAACTGTGTTCAAGTTACAAGGTATGTAACTCGTCAAGACTTGGCTGGATGAAAAGGTATCAAATCTCTAGTTTTTTGTTTTTTCCAGTTATCCTGTATTCTTGGTCAAATTGTGTAGCTTGCTATGAGTTCAAATTTCAAGTGTAGAAGAAATGCACTTGTTTATTCTGAAACTCTACTAAGTGAGATAATTACGAATTGCAATTTGTGGATCCTAAGAACAGGAGGAAAAAATTGTGGACTCTTATTGAAGTAATGTCTGTAAAAACATTTGGCTTTTGTTGTGCTTGAAGTTCAATTTTTCTTTGTGTAGCAAATCAGAACTTGCACTGGCAAAAAAAAAAGGAGCTTGTCTTAATCTAGAACAATTAGAACGAGAGATAAACAAATATTTGCCCTTGGTAGCCCAGTAGTTTGAGGCAATGTTGACGATGAATTACTTGGCTTTGCGTGAAAAGAAAATTCTTGGTTTTTGAAAATGGCTGTAGCACTAGCTTTTTTTTTTTCTTGATTTGTTGGTACTTGATAATGTCCTTGACTTTTCAGGAATGATTAGCAGATTGCTAACATCTCCATTTTATATTTCTTGCTTCTCGTTCATAGCATTCAGATGCATTTTTTTGCGGAACAAGGCTTTAAGTTTGTCATGGCCATGATCTTTTGTCACGTATCTTCTATTACTTGGTTTTTGTTAGAAATGTGCAAAATTTTGGCTTATTGGGCGCTTGTGGAATTCATCATGGCATCTTTTCGTTGTAATCTGATTCGCATAGTATAAATGGTTCAAAACAGAGGTATCTGGGTCGATGAAATTCAAACAGCACGATGAGCTGTAATAAACCGGATGGAAGATTCACAGACAGCTCAAACCTGAGTGGAGGAGAACGGCTAGTTCTTATGCCCATCTTTCTGATCCAAATTGAAGGGAGACAGAAAGTAAGAGTATGCCCTTATAGCTAGCTAGATTGATCCGGTTTTTCATTTGACATTTGACGCGACCGATTCAATATTTTAAACCTCCTGTTCCTGTTTTAACATATCCTTAGACGGGGATTTTGTTTTGTTTCTAGAGTTCGTTTTGCTGGCATGGAATCTAATACGAACAGGAATGGAGAATGCTTTGCAATTTTTTGAACTTCTACGATCTGGTGAAAAAATATCAATACAGACGATCTGAGTCGTCAAAAAATAGAAAATAAAAAATGGTCCGCAGATAGTGAAAAAAACGTGTCGTTGTGGTGAACCATCACAGTAAAAACTCTTACGCCCTCAATCGCCAACTCTCAGTCGACGTGAAATCAGCTCAGTACCTGTCAGTCACTCTATCGAACTGATGATGAGGAAAATTTTCTCTTCCGAGATGGAGGGCTTGTGCTGATCTTCCATATCAGAAAAAATTTTCCTTGAACCAGTTGACTTTTCGCATTGAGAGCTATTAAATAGACATTGTAGCAGAAATGGCAGAGGTATCCACATCGAAGGCAACAGCTTCTTCATATTCAATTTTGGAAAGAATTGCTGTTACAAATTCAAGATTTGCTGTGGACATTTTTTATGGTACCGGTCATTTTGGCATGTGGCAAAGTGAGGTTCTAGATGCCCTTTTTCAACAGGGTCTAGACATTGCTATTGAAGAAAAAAAACCAGATGATATTGAGGAGAAAGAATGGACGACACTTAATAGAATGACATGTGGTACCATTCGAACGTGTCTTTCTAGAGAGCAGAAGTATGCTTTTTCTAAAGAAACTTCTGCAAGCAAATTGTGGAAGGCACTAGAGGAGAAATTCTTGAAGAAAAGCAGTCAGAACAAGCTCTTTATGAAAAAGAGATTGTTCCGATTCAATTATGTTCCTGGTACCACTCTGAATAATCATATTACTAGCTCTAATCAGCTAGTAACTGATTTGATGAATCTGGACGTGACTTTCGATGACGAAGATCTGGCTCTCATGTTGTTGGGATCACTTCCTCATGAATTTGAGTTTCTTGAAACTACTTTATTTCATGGGAAGGTTGCTGTGTCTCTCAGTGAAGTAACTGCTGCCTTGTATAGCTATGAATTAAGAAAGAAGGAAAAGCAAGAAAATACAAGTGGAGAAGCATAAGCTCTTGTTTTGGAGAGAGGCCGGTTGGAGAGCCAGAACAAAGGAAGAAGGGGAAG
>JAVDBV010070372.1:0-12123 GCA_032619315.1 Piper longum
GAGTCTGATCCGACTCGGCCGATTTTCTCATCTCTAGTCGTAACACAAATGATAAAGCGAGTGGGGGGCATGCATGGATGGCGAACATATAACTGTACATTAGTAGGAATCAAATTTTAGCTAACAACTTATCAAAAAATAGACAAGATTGATGTGTAATTCTATAGGTTTTTTTAATCACTAAATTTAAGACGATGACGTAAGGACCGAACATTGGAGTCGCTAAATTAATCTAACTTACATAACCTAATCTCGAAGATCGTAAATACTAAAATGTTTGTACCTATAAGCATATCCCTTATTATCACATAATTTTTCTCTAGATAAATTTTTTATATTATATGAAGCAGTGGCGTAGTTAATATAATATATATCTAAGTTTTCCATGCCGTAATTTAATTCAGACACTTAAAATTCAGTTGAAAAGATAATTACACGAATCTAAATATTGTAGATATATCATGCTCGAACTGATTTGAAGTGAGTTCATGATATATAAATGTTCGGATATCTCTAACATTAATCGGGTCATCGAATTTAGACTAAGATAATTTGAAGTATGTTGGGGAAGTACAGGTATAGGTTTGAGCTGATCCAATCATTCCTCGAAATTTGGAGAGAAAAAATTTGTATAAGTCCTATAATTTGGGTTATTTATGTATAAGATAATTAGTATATGAAGCTGATAATTATAAATATATGTGCAAAATCAATAAACAAGAAAATAAAGATATAAATGTAAGCTTTTATGGCACGGGTTTGCAACTAGTTTTTACTTTTTACAGATAAAAAAATTGTTTGTTTTCTTTAATTTGTTGTTGGGTCAAGGCGGAGGCGGAGGCGGATTCGAACAGAACTCGGCCAAAATCCAAAATATTATCTTGAGCTTCTCATGTGGTATTATTAAAAGCAAATTCAAATTAAACTTGAATTTGGAAATTAGAGTTTAAGATATATTCATATCAGATGTTAAACAAATTAACAACTCCTTTTTAGGTTCAGATCTAATATAAATATAAATACAAATATTTTGGGTTAAACTAGATACAAATTAGGTCAGCGTGGTTTGTATATGCAACTCACATATAATCAAATTTAGCATTCTAATCTTTGAATGAAAGGGTGCTCAAAACTGGATCATTACCGTAGTCAACATTAATCAACTTCAATTCAAGACCAAACACCTAAAATCCAATAAGTGATGCCAATCAATTTAGGAAAAATCATAGTATAAATATTGGACATTTAAACTTAGAATTGACCCACAATCCTCAAAGTTTTTTATTATGCTCGCTCCCTTAACTTGGATCTCACATTGGAGTTAGTTTTGTAAAATGAGAAAGTGGCCTAATTAATTAGGATTTGTTTGTCACACCCTTAAACTGTCATGTTGGTTGAGCAAATCGATGTGTAACCACCCAATTACAGGTTGAAGGTCAATAACCCATTTGTTAAAATTTTGAATCACGAGATAGCGTAAAACCTCAAACTTTAGGTTAGGATTTTACCCGCTTATTATTTTGCCCGGTTCAAACCAGTCTCGAGTTGGTCGAGCCAAACCAACTTTCAGATCATGAGTATGGGGCCCAAATGCCGAATGATTATATTATGAAGGTTGAGTATGTTTAATATACAGATAATACCTTCGGTTATGTTATAGCAGAGCACAAGTTATCAATCTATATAAATTTTTACTTATGTTAGTTCAGGGTTTTAGGGCCAGATATTCGTTGGTGCATTGTTTAGTATCTTGGATTTTTTCAAGATACCTCATTTATATGTATTATACGGATTTTAGACTATTTGATTGCCCATGTGGGCCCAACTTAATTTGAGTCTCAAATCTTTGTCTAGTTGAGTTCAAGGGGTGTTTAGAGGCCCATTAGTATTCTTGCCTCAATTTTCGCCCATAGAGTCTCTGGTAGGCTTCGACTAGGTTTTGACGTTTAACAACGTCGATTCGAGCTTTCTGTCCATACACACACACACAAATATATATATATATTATACCATATGTGGGCCCTACTAGGCCCATGAGTTGCAGGTGTTCAGATCTTTTCACGTGGCAATATTAGAATGGTCTATGTCAACCTTAGCATTGCTTCTCTTATTTTGAGACATTTTCCCACATTTTTTGATGATTTCCAACCCCAGCGCTGTTCCCAGTTAGGGCTGTCTCTGACGAGTCACCAGTCCTCCTCCAACCACCAGAACAGTATGATCATGACCACCTCACAGCTGTCTATTGACCAGGACCCACCATCGACGGCGGCACCGGAGTGTTCATTGTCAGTTGAGCAATCTTTTAGTCATTTTTCCACTATCGCTGCTACTTTCGGGCGTTTTTTCAGTGCCGACGAGCCACCTCTGGTGAAGTCGGCTTCCTATAACGACTCTTCCCACCACGGCCATCATTTTGTTACTAGCCCTGTAAAACCTCGAAAATAACTAGGATATTTTATTATGGGTTTTATAAATATTAAAATAAATCATAAGTATTATTTAATTAAATTAATTCTTAAGAATTAATATCATAAATTATCAATTATTACCTTTAGGGTATCAGTACGGTGGTATTTATGGATGGTTTCAAATAAGATTTATTTATTATTTTCTACTTTATTCTTTTTATTTTTTCCTTTCGGTCAAATAAGGTTCAACCATAAGTCGAATCCATTGGTGTGGGTTAGTAGCAGCTAAAATCTCTTGGGTAGGCTGATCTGGTGTGTAAGGATGGAGTTTTAGTTGAAAGTTGAAAATAAGGAAAGTCTTTGTCTCCCCACATTGTTGGTGGAAGAATTTTGGGATTGGGAGTTATGAATATGATTTAACACTCATTCGCATAAATTCAATAGAAGGATTTTGACGTTTCATTATCACACTGATGGTTGGAGTTTTATATAGTTATGTGTGATTATGTTATTTTATATAAAAATTTAATATAATGACTTCTTAAATTTTGTGCATATTCTTCTATATAAAGGAGAATTCCGTTGATATTAAATGAAACATCCTCTTGATAGTTTGTAACCTCATTTGACTCATAAAAGGAGGGCTTTAGAGAAATTAATCGAGTAGCTTGAGGAAAAATATTTTCTTTAGGTTGATTCCGATAGAGCATCTATTTTTCAACATTTTTTCTCTTCTAGTATTATCTCTTCCTTATTGGGAGCCTCTCCATCTTCTCTCGCATATTGGTACATCTTCCCTCTTCCTCTCGCATGCATTTTGTGTGTTTGTGCTCTTTTGATTAATTAAATCATGTTTGCAATTAATCACTGTTGGGTGAATTAAAATGTTATAAATTTATATGTATATGCGTATTATAACTGTTCCATGAATATTTTACCGATTAAAATAGGATTAGTATTAAATTATCGTTCAGTATTTACAATCATTTATATTTATGATGCCACTATTAAAATATATATAAAAAAGAACCTTATGTGGTTGTATTGGTAAATTAAGGAAGGGATTATTAGAATATAATAATCACAAGCATTGAATAGTAATAACATGCTTATAATGAATGAAGTTCGAACCTTTACAGAGTTAAATAATTTAAAATAAACTTATGATTAATATCCTTGAAAGTTTAATGCAAGCTATATTAAATAATTGGATACAAAGATCTAACTAATCTTAGGATAATTAATTAGAGTTAGTGAAAAGTTAATAATTATTATTAATATATATATTCAAGATATTATTAATGAAATAAGTAAGTGTCATTCTTAATAATGGTAACCTAAATTTCAAGGATGGTATGCTTAATTAGATTCTCTTAGTTAAATAATTAAAGTGTCAAGGAAAATACACTAATATTAGTAATTAAATACATGCTAGTAAGTCAATAATTATTTTACCGTTGGCTAAGGGTGAATTGTGATTGAATAATTAATTGAAAAGGTAAGGTATGACTTAATTTATTTTGTCACATGAATAATTAATTGTCTCACAAGACTTGTTGTAAAATAATGTAGATTTAAAGTTTAATATTTTGTGTGTTAAATGTTTATTTTGTCAAGTTTTAATCATCATATAATAAAGTCATTTCATTGTATATATTTTTTCTCGTATAATTAGTTGCAGGTGTCTTAGTGCGGGTGCGTCATTAGAATTCTACGTCTCTATAATTACTCGAAATGTTATATATTCAGATCGGCCTGAGCCAGATCTATTTTTCAAAAACACCGTAAGTCACCTCTTCCCCATGGTTGCCAGACCTAAGTCACCTCTTCCCCATGGCTGCTACCACTGCCACCATTCGCCGCCATGGCTGGCACTGCCTCTGGCTCCCTCCTACACCAATGCTGACAAGTCCTTCATCTTCTCCATCGTTGCCGCCTTCACTCTTGCCTCTCCCTGCCCCACCTTCCACCGCAACCTCTCCACCTTCTCCTTTGCCGCTGACAAGCTCATCACAGCCGGCCGGCCAAACCTCCTCGAGCAAGTCCTCGGCCTCCAGGCCTCCAGACCTCATTCCTTCTCTTGTGACAAGCCCCGCCTCCCCCACCTAGCTGCTTGCACCTTTGCCACCATGGCCAGCATGGCTCCCCCCCGCACCTACATGTCCCTCTCCGCCCTCCTCGGCCAAGGATGTAGTCGGCGCCACGAACATGGGTGCAGTGAGGAGGAAGGGTGGCGGCACCGTGGGTGTGGACACGGCGAGGGCAGAGGCTCCATGGCCGAGGGCGATGGCGGTGTGGACGATAGTGGAAGGAGTGGGAGGAAGTGTATTTTTTTTAAGAAAATAGATATGGCAAACGACCTAGATTAGAGGTGACTTATTCGAATTATTTTAATGACGTGCAAATATACACGGTCGATACAAGTAATATAATGATAAATTTAAGTATCGTCCCAGAGAGAGATGAATTTCCTTAAATTAATTTAAGTAAAAGAAATTATGAACAAAACAAAAATAAGTGACTTAACTAAATCTAAGTAATAACTTTAAATTAAAGAAAGAGTTATAAGATAAAACTCGTTCTAGAGTCTAATTTCCTTTAACCTGAATTTAACCTCATCACATCTTACTCTTATCTTTTATTCCTTCGGATTGTCAATCTAGGATAATTATACGACATGCCCGCTCCTTCATGTTTATATTATTTTGCCTCCATTTCTACCTCCCAGTGATAATTAAATAATCAACAAAATAATGCATTAAGATTTGCCTTACAATCACATACAGTATAGTGTATCTCCTGACCACAACGACAAACAAGTCAAAAGACTCGTCATATGATGAATTATCAATGACTAATCTAATTAATTTCTCTCAAAATCTAATTAAGTTTTATGATCTAAGAAATAAGCGATCAATCTATTCTTAGCATTAAGAACATGATAATTCAAACAATTCAATTGAATAAAAGAGTAAGAAGTTGAAATGAATTTAATTAAACCATGTTACGTTTCATTCTTCTCTAGAACGAAATAAAAGATTACTCCATAATAAAAATAGAAAACATGATAAAGAAGAAACTACTTCATATTATGAAAAGAAAAAGATTAAAAAAACTAGAACATTTCTAAGCCAAAAGTTGAGATATCTCAAACAATAAATGACTACCCATTTATATAGAAGATGAGATGACCAATAGATATATGAATTCAATAAAGGTGTTCACAACTCAACGTAGTCTAATTAATTATGACCGAATTAACTAGATTAACGAATGGCTCAATCGCTGGTAACATTTTCGGCTCGATTTACGGGTGAACCAAATTGGGGTGTTACATGGACACCGGCGAATACAACCCCACACACAATCCCCTCGCCAAGGCTGACATTTTGAGACCAACCACCAACCACCACCGTGGTGTGATCACCACCACCACGCCTCTCATTGCCTGAGCTGTCGATCGGGAGCAGCACCGACCCTTGGCTCCCCACTATTGTCGATTTCCAGTGACGGGCACCGCTAGTGACCATCAGGTCCATTTTCCTGATTCGGTCCAGTCTGCATCCGTTTGCTCAACCAATAGTGACTGTGTCCACCTAGCCGACCAACCCACCATTTTAGTTAATTCGAACCGAGTTGACTCAGCACGACTCGATTCGTTTGAACCCAATTGACCAAGTTCAACGACTTGACTTGGTTGCATTTTTAGCCCATTTTTTGTCGTTTTTTGGCCATTTTCAATAATTTGAAACTTCATATATTAGATTAGATATATATTTACATTATTTAACATATTTTGATGTTACGAGTGTTTCTATTTATTTATATAATTTCTAGTTATTTATATATTTGTCGATTATGATGAATGTCAATATGATTGTTTATTATTATTGATAACATATATACTTATTAATATTAATCTTATTCATATTTATCAAATTTTATCATTTATTTATTTATTTATTTGTTCGCTTGTGCGTTTGTTATTATTTATTTGTGTTTAATTACATATTTATGTATTTGATAGCTATGGTATTATTATTTATGATTAATTGATAGTAACAATTTATTTATTTATTATTTACTCGTATATGTGTTGATATTTACTCGCATTTAGTTGTATATTTAGTTTGTGTTATTTATATTATTATTGTTGCATGTTATTTATTACTTTCATTGATGTTACTTGTTCATTATTATTTTTAATATTGAACTTTTATTTATTTGACTTATTCCATTTGATTATTTGTTTGTTTATTGCTTGCTCATACCCCATTTTGTGTATCAGGTGTTTAGTTGTGGATTTGTTTAGCATGATCCTTTGTTGTGATGTTATTGTTGATGTGAGTATACATCACGATCATGCATCATATAAAGTTATTAGACTTTTGCTTAGCAGTGGGTTCCAATATAGGTTTCAGAACTTGAGCTCGCCGTAGATGTGCCAATGAGCTTGGAGCTTGGATGACATGTCCGCTAAGACTCTTCTCAGATTTACCGTTTTATTTTATTGTAGATTTGATTTCCAAATCGTATGACGTGTTAAGTAGTTGTTTTATCGAACCCCAGTTAATGTAAGTCATCTAGATGTATTTTACTTCCGTGATTAATAACCTTCGAGGATGAGATCGTTTGATTTATTTTTGAATTTAGTTCCATCTTACCTTGCCTTCGGGCCTAGATATAAGATTCCCTTCTCATCCTTATATATATAGTTTTCATCGAATTTTCACTGAACAGAAAGTTGGTGAACTTGACCTCGTATATTCTGTAAGTCGGCGCATATGCAAGTCGTAGCTGGCTCTGGATTAGCAAGAGGGTTATTCCATTCTTGAGGAATCCTAACATCTCTACATCTTGAGTTTTTTCACACCTGGAGAGGCATGGAGTAGACAAGTAATGTAACACCCCGACTCAGCTCACCCATGAATTGACCCAAAAATGTTACCGGCGATCGAACCGTTCACTAATCTACTAGATTCGATTAAGCCAACCCGGATCTACTCTCGGCATTTTAAAATGAAGATACGATTTTCTATATGCATGGATGAATGCACAAAAATCCTGACATGCTACTACATGGATGACATGAAAATCAATTCACACACATCAACACAATTGCAATAAAATCAAGAAGAAACTCTAAATAAGAACGGACAGAGTTTCCCCTAAAAGTCCAATTAGGTGTCACCCTGTCAAAATAATATATACAACTATATATAGACATATCAACAATTTCATTCATAAAATGTAATCTACTATGTACTCATTCTCGAGCTTGGGTCTTAGCCCACCTGCACATCCTCTTCATAACTCACATTGTATCATCATGACAACATTCAATTACAACGTATCATCATCTCTTTGCATTTTCTCACATCAATTTCAATATAATAAAATCATAAACACAATATTAAACATTCAATCATTAAACACGTGTGTGTGCAAGAGACCTCGATGCTCCTCCGTCCAAGCTAGCACATCCGATCAAGCTCATCACCTATATATATTATAAAAAGCCATCAGTAACGAGTGTTACCGGTCCAGAAAATAACTAATATCAAACTGGCACAGGAGAGCTAACCCTCCTCTTGAATGAAAATATCATATATACTTCCTCAAGAACTCTCACAAGGGCATAAATGGGAGTCGTCGCTTTCGAGTGGCAGCGTCCTTTTCCATCTCATTTTCTTTCCTTGGCCATCTCATCTATTGCGTCTTACATCAAATCTCATTCTCGTTCATCTCAGCCCTCTATGTCCTCCATATTACTCCTAGCCTTGAGCCGAAGGCCTAGTACTCTCAGGCAATCGCCTTTAGTACCCTTTGAACCACAAGTTCGGACATGCGCTATACTAAACAGTACCCGTAAACCTCCACGTTCTTCGGGTGTGAGGAGCTCAAACGCAGAGTTAGCAAGATCCCTCGAGATGAAGTGGGTCCTCCCCATCATCAACCCTCAGACGAGCACATGCCTTATCTGAAGCCATAGCCGCCTCCCTCTTTCCATCTCTCATCGAAAGCGCGAAAACCAAAGGAGGCCCAAAGGCATCGTGAGCTGGATTTGAATTTCGAAAACATACTCAAGGGATCTCATCCTCGAGGGTTATTAATCTCGAAAAACTATTCGGCTAAATGGCCCGAGTTAAATGAGATCAAATAAAACGCCACTTAACGTCCTACAAGTAGAAAACCAAATATACGATGGAATAGAACGTAAAACAGAGATGAGTCCTAAACGGACCTGGTAGAAGCTCCAAGCGTGTCATCGCGCCTAGGTGGCGAGCTCTTACTCTGTACCAACACATCAGAACTAAATATTAATGCCCAATAATTAAATGATACATAAAACTAGTCCTAATTATCACACTCAAAACACAATCATAATCAAACAACAACTCAATAATCATTAATGTAAATAGTTTTAAATCATAGTATTCATATCAATTTTATTGTGCTTTTCTAAATTACCTCGTAATCAACTATCATGCTCATACCTGATCTATCTCATTAGATCATTTACTATTCATCTACAATTAACCAGTCATGTCACTTATCACTTCATTTGTAATTAGAGCTCAATCACATACACATCAATTAATTAATCTTATCATGTTGTGCTAACACTCATCAATTATAATCAATCAAATTAGGATAAGAGGTAATTATACCTCACGTCGTCGGCAATCGGCGACCACTAGGCTTCATCATGCGTGCATCTCGAACCTCGAATTTGGTGCTCCACGGCGTCCAAAGCTCGAGACCGGGTGAACTCTACAGAAGATCTAGTGAAACCCGTCAATCCGATTTTCTGGCTAGTTTCGGCGATTTTCCAGCAACTCAGTGATTTTCTGGCGACCTTCTGGCAAGAGTCGCCGGCGGCGTCTACTGGACGGATAGGAGCTGTATCGGGTACCATCAGAACCACCTCGGCGAGCTCGATGTGTTTGCGGCATCAACGCACCCGACGGAGGCGACGGCTCGCCAGAAAATACCAAAAATAGGGTGGCAGCCGCGGTGGATAGATCCGGCCAGCCAAGGCGGCGATGGGGTCGATTCCGGTCAGGGCAGGTCGTGGGGGGGTTGGTGACGTCGAGGCGACCACCTGATCCCGAGCCCGACGGCCTGACCCAACACGGGCGACACCCTAGGCACGGCGATCCCGAGCCACAACGGCCGGACCGTGGCCGGGGCTGATCGAGGTGGCACAGCGACACTGCACCTGGGCAGAGCGGCGTCTATCGGCGACCGGACGGCACCAGGAGCGGCAGAGCGACCACCAAAGGGGGGAAGGTGTTGGCTAGGGTTTTGGGTGGAAAGATTGTGAGGAAAAGAAAAATAGTTGGGTGGCATACTTGTAAATATTACTTGACTTGCCTCCGGCGAGTCAAGAATAATATCTAAATCGAAATAAATTCTAAAAAAATCTAGAAAAATTCCCTAAAATAAAACAACCATCACCACATCCAAATGACATGCTCTATAACTAATAACCTACCCAAACTACCTCATAACGCATCCTAACGCGGTAAACGGTCTAAAACTATTTCTACGGTCACAAAATAAAGAAATCTAAAATCATCAACTGTATACTCTCATATATTTTGATAACTCATTCTATGCTCATTCATGACATTATCATCACATACTCAGGTACACATGACCCTCACAGCTCATACACGTAACCGACATCGATTCAGTACACGTGTTATGAAACATACTCGACTCGGTCCGACGGCTAAACCGATCGGCTAATGTCACAGTTTTATAGTCGTTAGCCAATCGGTTCAACTGTCGGTTAGAGTTGAGTGTATTTCAGAACACGTGTACTGAGCAGATGCCGGTCGCGTGTATGAGGTATGAGGGGTCATGTGTACCCGAATATGTGATGATAACGTCATGAATGAGCAGAGAATGAGTTATCAGAATATATGAGAGTATACAGTTGATTATTTTAGATTTCTTTATTTTGTGACCGTAGAAATAGTTTTAGGCCGTCTACCGCGTTAGGAGGCGTTATGGGGCAGATTGGGTGGGTTATTAGTTATAAAGCATGTCATTTGGATGTTGTGTATTTTATTTTATTTTATGGGATTTTTCTTGATTTTTCTAGATTTTTTTAGATTATTTTACGCGTTAGTTATTATTTTTTACTACAAACGGACTCGAGTCAAATTTTATTTACGAGTTTGCCACCCAATGTTTTTCTTCTCCCCCGACACTTCTTTTCCAAACCCTTGCGCCGCCCCCCCCTTTGTTGCCGCCGCCGTCGCTGTCAGTGCCGCCCGACCGGCGCCGCTCCGCCCCACCACGCCGTCGCTGTGTCGCCCCGACCAGCCCTGGCCCTCATCCGGCCACCGCGACACCGGAACCGCCGTGGCTAGCGTCGTGCCCACGAGCATTCGCGTCGCCGATTCCAGCATCGATGATCGTCGCCGTCGCCATCCAGTGGCCGGCTCGACATCCTCAACCCCCCAGCAACCTTCCCAGACCAGAGAGCCGCCCATCGCCGCCCTCACCGGCCGAATTTAGCCACCCATAGCCGCGGCCCTGTTTTACTATTTTTTTTGGCGAGCCGCCACCTCCGTCGGCCATGCCGACACTGCAGATGTGTCGGGCTCGTCGAGATGGTTCCAATGGTACCCCATACGGCCACTATCCGGCCAGTAGACGCCGCAGGTGATTGCCGCTGGAAAACCGTCGGAAGCTACCGAAAAACCGTCGAACCCGCCGGAAAACCACTGGAACTCGCCGGAAAACCATAATTGGCGAAATTAGCTGGAATTCACCGGATCTTTTGCCGAGTTCATCCAGTCAAAGCCGATCGAGCTTCGGACGCTATCGAGCGTCAAATTCGAGGTTCGAGACGCACGTACGACGGAACTTTAGCCGTCGCCAATTGCCGACGACGCGAGGTATAATTACCTCTTATCTAATTTGATTAATTATAATTGATGATTGTTAGCACAACATATTAGGGTTGATTAATTGTCATGATAAAGGTCTGACTATAAATGAAATGAAGGATTGCATGATGTGATTAAGTATGAGATGAATAGTAAATGATCTAATGAGATAGATCAAGATTGATCATGATAATTGACAATGATGTAATTTAGAAGAGCACAAGGAAATTGATATGAATAGGATGACTTAAAATTATTTATATAATAATTATTTAATTGTTTGATTGAATTTGATTGTATTATGTGTGAAAATTAGGACTAGGCTGATGCATCATTTAGTTATTGGGCGTTAGAATTTAGCTCTGATGTGTAGGTACGGAGTAGGAGCTCGCCAGCTAAGCGCGATGACACGCTTGGAGCTTCTACCAGGTCCGTTTAGGACTTGTCTCTGATTTACGCTTTATTCCATCGTATGTTTGGTTTTCTACTTGCAGGACGAGTTAAGTGGAGTTTTATTGGATCCCATTTAACTCGGGCCATTTAGCCGAACAGTTTTCCGAGATTAATAACCCTCGAGGATGAGATCCGTCGAGTATGTTTTCAAAAACAAAATCCACCACAAGTTGCCTTCGGGCCTATTATATTAAATTCCCTACCCAGGCCTATATATATAGTTTTCGTGTTTTCAGTGAAAGATGGAAAGAGGGAGGCGGCCATGGCTTCAAACAAGGCATGTGTTCGTCTGCGGGTTGATGTTGGGGAGGACCCACTTCATCCCGAGGGATCCTGCTAACTTCGCGTTTGAG
>JAVDBV010070401.1:0-22649 GCA_032619315.1 Piper longum
AATTGGCAAAAAAGATAACAAGCAAACAAAGTAAATTGAACGGAAGAAGTTGAACGCTTACTACTGCGAGAGCAGGGATAAAGACGGCCGGGCTTCCCATTGATGGTGTAGGCATCGGAGATGTTAGGCGCGCCACCGCTGGCCAAGGCTTCGTTCTCCACATCGACTACATTTGCATCCCACCACTCACCTGAAATGAAATATTGTAGATATACATATATGTCACCTATCCTTTTGCACTGTAACATATTTTCTTATATACTAGTAAATAGAGATGTTTTTATCATGCAAAGAAACGAGAAATAAGTACCCAACAAGATTGGAACTTCTCTATAAGGTTTGGGGAAGGGGTAATAGAGGCCGGGCCGGGGCCGGATGAGGAGGCCACCGTACACGGTGGCGCGGAGCCAGGCAAAGTGGGCGTGCCACCATAGAGTGCCTTCCTGCCCAGTGATGTTGAACCTGTAGGTGTATTTGTTCCCCGGCGTGATCGGACACTGAGTCACATAACTCGGCCCGTCTGCCCACCCACTTAACCTCTGGAACACCCCATGCCTATATGTAAGACACAATAATTCCTTCAATCAATCAATTGAAAGACTGTATGCACGAAGAAGGTTGAAGCTAGCATTTCATTTTTCGCTTTTCATTACCAGTGAATGGAGAGGTTGTATGGAGATTCATTGAAGACATGGACTACGAGTGTGTCACCTTCATGGACACGGATGAGTGGGCCTGGAAATCGCTTGTTAACTGCAACTATGACTTGCTCTTTGCATAAAGGGTGAACCGTGTGATTACCAACCTGAAAATTAGTAGAGAAAAGTTGGGACATAGTTTTAGGAACTTCATTAATGGTCATTCAACTGCCCCATTAAACAGTACTCGTTTTTGAAGGCTATTGAACGCATTCTATATATGTAGCCTATGAATATCACTAATGTAAATGAATTGTCAAGTGATGAACAGAGGTATTTGTATTTTGTGCGGTTAGACTCGGAACTATTTCCCATATGCATGAAATGATGAATCAAAGGAAAAATTGATGAAGTCGAAGAAAAAGATGTGGTGTTTTACGTGGAATGTGTGGTGGACAACTTTAGCAGATGCTAGAGAGGATGCAAGTATCACAAAGGAACAAGCTATGAGCAACGTATTGCAGCGATCCTGCATGTTGTATGGATCAAAGAATCAAGCTCGCTTCTTCTTCAAGTATGGAGAGATGATAATATTTCTTCGAAGAAAGTATCTTGATCCAAGAGAAAACTGATCGAATGCAAAAATCCATGTTCGTTGCATGCATATATATATAGATAAACAAGAGCCCTCTCCAAGCTTGCGTAAGGAAATAGATTATGCTGCATAAGAGTTGTATATTGTCAATGCTATCAACTTCATGGAAGTGTCCTTATGGCCTGCTTTTGACCAACTTGGCAAATAATTAGAAAAAAATGTTCAATCTGTTAAATCCACCTCGCCAAGCAACAACTTTAGCCTTGATCAAGTATGACTGAATCCTCCTCTCTATTACATTATAAAAGAAAAAATAGTTGTTTTCAAGATTTAATTATGAGCTATTAAGTATGCACATATATAACTCCCTACTGATGTCGCCCCAGCTAAGAAAATTCATCTTAGTTGGATTAAGTCATTCCTCCTCCCATCTGATTTCCTCTCTTCTAGAAAAAAAAATATAACAAGTTAAATTAATGCCACTTCTATATGAGAGTAGTTTTTACACCGAACACTTTTGAAGAAGTCTAAATAGACTCACCAATTAATTTACAATGCCATCGAAGTTGTCCCCCCTAGTTATTAGAGGACCGCTACTACAAGAAAGAGGGTACCGGGCATTATTATAATTATAATTAAACTAGTAGTAATTACCTGTGCATGGAAGAATGTGATTATGCCAGTGGTGCTTTTATTTAATTAAGTATTTTTTTATAAAGCATGCACCAGCTTATCCTGGTTAATTAGTAAGGTAAATACTGAAGAACATTTATATAAATTTTGTTTTAGGTAGCATAAGACTGTGTCATGATAATAGCTCCAAGATGGTATTCACACCATTAATTTGACAAAAGGCACAAAACCCTTTACTAAATTTTCAAAATCCAACTAATGGAAGGCGAGGTTGATTGTCTATCTGCTATCGGATTACCTCATCTTAGTTGTCCAACCTAGCTCTACCTTTAACCTAATTAAAGAAAAAGTCATTAGTTGCACCATCTTATTCTCTAAGCATTTCTTAGATAACTTGGCTCGGTTCTTAGCTACAAGCTACGATTCATAAGGAACTCTTTGAACAGGTTTTTCTAAAGTTTTGGTGGTGTTAAGGAAGTCCATTTGCTGATTTGCAAATACAATATTTAACTCTTGCGAATGCAACATAATTCCGATGGTAATCTCTTACGTTTCCTTCTGATGATTATTTTTAGTGTTAGCCAGGTCGTTTTGTGTTAGGTAGAGACTAAGTACACGATTGCTTATGACTGTATATCTAGTGACGGTGACCGAAACGTATCCCATCTCGTTAGAACTGCTCCAAAGTTTTATAATTAAAGAATTCTTTCCCTTGTAAATATAAAGATCACGATTGAAGCTTTGACATAAATAAAATATATAACTGCAGGCAGCTCCTTGTTTCATACTTTTCGCTAACTAACCTTTTTCTAATTAAAAAAATTGATAACGATGTCATTAATTAATCTACGGCATAGTAGTTTTGTTTGAACAGCAGCTATCATCTTCTCATGCTGATATATGTTACATAGTTTTGTTGAATTCTAAAGTTGATAAGGTAACTAAAGATCAATACCCTATATTTACCTGCATGCATTAGAACTTTTTTCTGTTAAAAACAATATTCAATATATGAAAATACCATGAAAATACTTTTTTTCATGTACCAATGTTGGGGACTGTGACAGTACGACGAACGCTTGGTGTCACGACTGAAAACTAATAAGAAGTAAGGACCCCCGTATAAATAAGATACTACCTATCTCGTAACATATAGAGACATGAGATTATTTTAATAATTAAAAAATAATAATTAGTATAGTACGCTATTCGAAGACGAAATTATTAGTGCATGCTCAACTGTGGACGTTGCGATTGTTGTAAATATGTTAATTCAGTCTTGCCATTCAAATGTTCGTTGTTTGTTATCAAACTGAAAGTATCTTGTCAACCAGATCAGTGGGTAGCACGTAACAAAACAAATATACAAGCTGTTCAAGATCAAAAGAAGGTAGTTAAACTGCCTTAAGACGTCGCAACTCAATCTTGGATTGAATACTTCAACTTTGACCTTTAAATATTAGATATAGCATGCAGGTGAAGAGGAATTTTCACAATAAAGACAAAGACGTATTTTCTTTTGAAAGATAAAAACAAAGAGTTTGATGAGCAGAAATGGAACGAACTTAAACGGCTGAACTAGTTTGCCAATCCCGTACGGGGAGCCAGATTGACTTCTTGTCTAAACAACCTTGATCACTTTTGTTCATTCTCATTTCTAAGTAAATCGTGACCAAATTTGCCACTGACTTGAAAAATTTGGATAAGGGTAGTCTACGTAATTATCTTTAGTCACATTTATATTGTAGTTAAAAAACTTTATATGAATATGTTTCCTCGGCTGATTGCGTCAATGGTTTGATGTAGTCAAAACCCATGGCGTTGTATCACTCTAAATTGACTTCAATTTAATTCCCATATTCCTGTATTAATAACTTTCAGTACATCGTTACTTTCTTATTTAGCTAAGTTAGTAATAATTTAAAGGTGTATAAGTTTTAATTTTTCTATTTCTAAATTTTTTAGAGAAAAATATTTGATTCCGAACCGATTGACTGTGAATCCAGATGTGTGAAATCTAACAATTTTTGTATTGAAACTAATAAAACCTTTTATAAATTTCTTCTCAAATTAAACATAAGAAACATTAAGTGGATTTCTATTGTAAAATCATTTTAATATGTGTAATTCTTTAATTTTACCATGCCAAAAAATATGGAGAAATTTTTCTTTATCCCACATATTTCAACCCCTTTATGATCCTAACTTTTAATGGTGGGGAAAATTTTCTCCATATTATTTTGTGGCGGAGAAGAGATCTCTGAATATATATTAAAAAATTAAATGGTTTTTTCGCAGTCAAAATTATCGTGGAAAATGAGTATTTTTTATCCATGGCCATGTTTATAAAGCTTGGAGAAAAAATCTTTATATTTTTCTTCCATCCGAATCATACACGCGTATCGGTAATGGATGCTATGGGGAACCTGATTCGACTAATATGCTTCTTAATCAATTCTCATCCTCCATAAGGATTTTAACCAATGTGATTATTATAGCTATGTTTGTATATTTAAGGACGTGGTCACCTTCTCATATACACAATCATCATCATGCCTAACAATAAAATAATGCGAATGTTTTCATGTGACTTAGATATAAACATCAGCTAATTATTAATAAAACACTTACTTGGTTCTCTTGTTATTTTGTTTAATTTACATAACGACTAAGTCCACCAAAGCCTCCTGTTTAGAAATCAATGTCATCTCAATTGACAACATATAATATACAAATTCGAGTAAGTTGATATAATATAGTTGTGATCGCTTAGAATGAACTATACGAGTAATGATGTTATTAATTATTTATTTATATGCGGAAATATACAATTTGTAGAACCTAGAATTATATATATATATATATATATATATATATATATCTTAATAAAAGATAAATATCTCTGGTTGTTATTTGTGAGGCCTAGCTAAGACTTTCCCATGCACATTATATCATATAATTTACTTAATATTGACATAGAATTAGTCCAATTATTAATTAATGTCGCTTGACTTAGTCTATGCTTATCGGGTGAAACATGCAAATTCTACCGCAAACCTACAAGCTTAATGAGCAGTCTTATGACATGAGAAATTAAAGAAGTAATTAGAACTGTAAGCTTTGGAAATCTTTTTCTTTTTTTGTGCGTGGCTATTATAAGGTCTTATAACTAATTAATATTGATATAAGACCCAATCAAATGTAAGCAAGTCATCCTTTATTAAATATCCCGGGTGACAATTTTAAAATTTAAATGATAAAATAAATGTTATTTATCCATACATATGTATCTAGTTGTTCATTAGGTCTTATGATAGTCAATATTAAAAATAAGACCTTATAGCTAATTATTTTCCTTCATGTTTTTTCTAAGCCTTGGAAACTTAAGATGTGACTATAAACCTAATTTCATTTAAGCTCTCGATGAAGAGTACTAACCTTCAATCAAGTAGTTAATCGAGAAAAGACGAGATTTCGAGGGGCATATATAAGCCACTAATGGTGAGTGAACTCATGTTGCTCTCGTTTACTCTAATATTTATTTTATGTTACTCTACTTTATATTACTAAGATGATAACTTCTATTAAAGTGATGCGTTAAAACTTAAAATGACGTCCATCGTGTTGCATGCATTGCATAGAGTCCACGTTACTGGAAAGAAAGTATGAATGATTTAATTTTTACAATAACGTGCATGATTCCTTGGGCCTTGGAAATGGTAATAAAACTGACAAGGACGACGAAGGGACTTCAAGCCAAATTCACGATAAGTTTAAAATAGACCAAGAGATTACCATCTACTAATCTTCGTATAAATCATCATTTCATCTTTCGTTTGATTTGAATTTGGCATTTTATCTACTTCAACTTGAAAGCTTGCATGCGCAGCTCGAGGTTAAACGAGGTTAAACTAAGTTTTCCCAGCTACATGGGCGGCCTCCACAAATGAGAATTTGGTATTATTTGAGAAAAGATGAGGCGTATGAGTTTGATCGAAAATGACTATGTTAGGAGATTAAAAATATTACTCACGTTTTTATAAATATCTATCTTCCTATCAGACTATTCTAATACTCTTCCGCAGATGTAAGTCATCTGCTCTATATCCACGCTACATAAACTTCTTGTTTTGAATACCACGTAACTATGGCTGGACTATGATAGACCGTGAGTGTTGTAAGAAACATACGACACATGGTCTCTAATGGAGAATTAGCACTAATACCAAGAAAATTTAGGGCTATAAATTTCAATTCAAAATGGTACTAACCAATTTGAAAGTTCTAAAAGCTTTTATTTATATAAATATTTTATTACGAGTTGTCTGTAGTTTTCACCATTAGAGAGATTTCGAGATACACATCTCGAAGTCTATTTAATGGTAAAAAAGATCACAATAGACTAAGTCTCTTTATAACACCATTTATTTTATGTGAAAATGTTGTCAGGGACGTGGTATACATAGTTGGGCTGATACAAATAAATTATAAGGAAAATGAGATGCACGAAAGAAGAGCTACATGGCAATACTGGTGTTATAAGTTGTGTTGAAAAAAACAAAACGAGACACGAAATAGCCTGGAACAAATTGCCTCACTAGTTAATGAATGATCCATTTTATGTGTTTATTCAAGGAACTGTTAAAACCCATTTTCTTGAGTCTTTTACCCACATGCAAACATTTCATATGTCAAGCTAATAATCAGTTTAAATTGAGCTAGCTAGATCTCCCAATTGGTACACGAGCACAAACAATTTGTGTCAACGGAAAATACCTTATTTTCATCTGTGGGCAAAAACATATAGATATCATATAGGGGTGCTAAACGAGCGAGCGAGTCGAGCTCGACTTGTGTTTGAGCTCGACTTAAACTGCGAGGTCGAATCTAGCTCATTCGTGAACTTGAAACCGGTTCATTTAACTCAATTAAAAAAATAAAATTGGCGTGATTTAAACCCACAACCTTGAGGTTGTTGATTATCTATCATCTAAACTATCTCACATTTTTGTTATTATATTGTATATAAATAAATATAATTAGTTACAATTAAATTTATTAGTATATATATAATATAAAAACTATATTATTATATTATTTTATCGAGCGAGTCGGGCTACGAGTCGAGTTCGAATCAAATTCGAATTATAACCGAGTTGAGTCAAGTCGAACACGGCCTTGTTCAAGTTCGGCTCATAAGATTTGAGTTCGAGTCGAACATTTAAATATCGAGTTTTGAATTAGCTCGTTCAATTAGTACCCCTAATGTCACGAATGCCAATGCGAGTTAGGCACGTGACCTTTAGATGAACTTAGATTAAAAGTGCATGCCATGAAATTGTGCATGAGAAACCTCATGCTGTTTCTCTCAATATCACATGCCGGCTAATTATTATCACGGGCCTGATGAGAAGTGCATGCTTAATTAAACGTGTGGATCTCTATCTATATTTATTTATCTAATATCTAATATATGAAGACAACAACATTTAATTTCTAAAAGGAGCCTCCGAAATTCTTCTCGCTATCAGTTTCTAAAAAGAGCTTCCAGAAGGCTTTTTTGTTACCCATTTCTACATGACTCAAAAATCGGTTAAGTAAAGTACGAAGGTTATATGTGTGTTGAGACCGGAATATTTATTTCTAATTTATTATAATGACCAAAATTTAAAATAATAAAAGCTATATACATTCATATTTATTAAATCTGTACAGTCACAATATAAATATCTATATAAAGGGTCATGTTCTCCAAGGTGGATATATGATTTATTTACTAGTATCTCATGCCAATAAAAAAATAAAGATTATGCATAACAATTTAAAAGATTCATATTCACGAGATTAAAGTACATTTTTCTTCAAGATTAAAATAAGTTCCTTTGAATGATATAATTAATTATAGTTTATATTCAAGTAATTGTTGTGTGCATTATTTATCTATATTTGAAAATTTTTAATTTTATCACATGTACTTGAAAATAGTAAAATTTTAATTAATTTATTATGTGTTTATGAATAATATTAAAATGAAGTAAGAATCTTAATTAAACATAAGAATCTTAAAATTACATATTTTGATATAAATTTAAAATATTATTTCTTTTTGAAAAAGACATTCATAAAATCCGTGCATCCCACGGGATTCCAACTAGTGTTAATTAAATGTTGCATTGTAATTGGTATTGTTGGCATAGTGACATGTGTTAATTAGCCGAATTAAGAATTCCCAACATAGATCTCCATTGACCAGTCAAGGAGAAGTTGCTTGAACCATTCATAAATATAAATATCCAAACCAAATATAGTTATAATATATAAAAAAATATATTTATAATATATTATTTTTACATTGAATTTATAAAACAATCTGACTAAAACCTGATTTAATAGACGTCCCAAATCCCAACGAAATCTTATCGCACATTTACTTGAACATACTTATAATTTAAATATATTACTCTAATTATTTTTAATTATAATAAAATATATTGTATTTTAAAGAAAAATTTACAATTAAAAGGTGGCTTAATATACTGTTCACGATTGACGGGTAACTTATATATTATCAATATATAATGACTCAAGGGTATTTTTCTATAATAACTTAATTACCCTTAGTTTGAGTTAAAAATTATTTAAATTTTAAAAAACTAACTAAACCAAATCAATACATTTTAAATATATATATATATATATATATATATATATATATAAGTGTCATATCTAATGGTTAGATTCCCAAGGCGGCAAAACTAAGATCTGGCTGCCGCCGGGTAAGGTGGCCCGACCAAACAACGATCAAATTTGATTACTTTAATTATATGACAGTTAGAAGTTTAAATTGGCTGCCCTAGTTGGGTGTCGCTGCCTCGTTGGAGAAATAAACATCTGCCTACACTGGCTAAGAGGTGGCCATAGATTTGGCCTCCATTATCTCGAGGGCGGCCAAAATCTAATTGCTTATGTCAAGAGGTCAGATTTGGCCAATAACAATAGATTCTGGATTCTTTTAAAAAAAAATTAATCTCATTATTTAATCTAATCGGTCTACAATATTATGAGGATATTACGAAAGAAAATACATTTAAATCGTGAAATTAGTCCTAACCATTCATAGAATCATGAATAGAACCACATATTACTCTTTAATCATGAATACCTGTATTTGAAATATAAAGCAAATGAATAAAAAATTATTTTTTTCATAATTTGAGTCCTCAGTGACCCGTATCCAAATCTTTATAAAGTTTGAGAAATTCGAAATCCTAGATTCAAATTTTATATAAGTTGGAACCAAATTTAGTATTTTTGAGTTGGGTCGGGTTTGCTCGCTCTCTTCCTACTCTCCCCACCCTCCCTCCTTATAAGATTATTAGAATATTACGAAATCTAATTGCTTAGGTCAGGAGATTGGATTTGGCCAACAACAGTGGTTGGAATCGTTGCCCAATTCTTTTTTTTTTTTCAAATTCATTGTTTAATCCAATCAATGTACAAGCTTATTGGGATATTACAAAATAAAATACGTTTAAATCATGAAATTAGTCCTAACCAATCTTAGAATAGGACCTCATATTACTCTTTAATTGTGAATACCTATATTTGAAATATAAAACAAATGAATAAAAAAATATTTTTTCAGAATTTGAGTCCTCAGTTATCCATATCCAGATCCATATGAAATTCAAGCAATTCAAACTCCTAGTTCAAATTTTATATGAATTGGAACCAAATTTAATATTTTTGAGTCGGGTCAGGTCTCCTCACCCTCTTGCATGCTACTCTCCCCACCCTCCCTCATTACAAGATTATTAGAATATTACGAAATCTGAGTGCTTAAGTCAGGAGGTCGATTTGGCCAACAACAATATTTGAACTCGTTGCCCTTTTTTTTAAAAAAAAAAATCTTATTGTTTAATTGAATCAATGTGCAAGAATATTAAAATATTACGAAAAAAATACGTTTAAATCTTAAAATTAATCCTAACCATTCTTAGAATCGTTAATAGAACATTATATTCCCGTTAATAGTGAATACCTATATTTGAAATATAAAACAAATAAATAAAAAATTATTTTTTTCGGAATTTGAGTCCTCGATGACCCATATCCCGATCCATATAAAATTCGAGCCATTCGAACTCCTAGACTCGAATTTTATACGAGTTGGAACCAAATCTTTTATTTTTGAGTCGGGTCGGGTCTTCTCGCCCTCTCGTTTGCTACTCTTCCCACCCTCCCTCCTTACGGGCCTTCTCTCCCGCCGCATGAGGTCGCAAAGTCCTCAGCTTTTCCTATCCAGGCGTTATTTTCCGGCGAGGTTTGAGGAGGTACACCTATATCTAGTCTCCTTGCTTTGTCTAGCATTCTATGCAAGTACAATACAGATGGTTTGGTTAAGGTGTTCGGTTTGCTTGATGTTTGTGATTAATGTGATGCATGCTATCTGTATGATGAAATCACCCCTTTTTGTAGGATCAAATTTCACGTTTTGAGAATCGCATGTGTTCATGTGGATGTTGCCGCGATTTAAATTGTCTTCCTCTGCACGTTATTTCTGCTTTTGCCTCTGTTTAGCCCCACAAGCTAGTATTCGGTAGCACCCACCTGCTATCGATGCCGTCGATGCCACTGATGCCGACGTATGGGTGAGCGAGGCTGTGGTGGGCCCCTCTCCGCCCGCCGGCGGAGGCAATAATAAGATCTCCCTTAGCCAGTCGTTCGCCTTCACCATTTCATTCGGGTATTGAAGATGATTTATCTATCATAAGGTTTGTGGTTTCTAATTTGATTTATTCGTATTTGCTTCAAAATGTGTGATAGTTTTGGATTTGAGGGAGACTTTGATCAAAGTTTACAACTTCTTCTTTCTTTTTTTAACGTATCAGTATATTTTGAGAAATTTCAAAACAAAATTGTTTTATTTCAGTCACGAGGTTTCATCGCCCGGCTTTATTTTTAAAATTTTACCATCTTCTCCTTGATGATTGGCCTAAGAAAGCCAAATGATATTGTTTTTTGTTGAGGATAAAGTGAAAGATAGTTTTGTTTGGATGACTGTGTTTGCTCCGGTGAGAAGCAGAGACGTTTTAGACATTGGAAGTTTAAGGCATTTGGGTTGAGAAATGTTTGTCAATGGCTTTGGATGAATCAAATCCATAGCAGACTTATACCCATTGCTGACTTGTATTGCCCTCATGATTATTAACGAGTGTGATATGCTAAGGCTAGGAGAAAATTCTAAAATTGTGTGGATATGAAGTTTAGGTGGATGAAGAAGTAATTGACTATCGTACTATAGGTTATCATTTGCATTATTTGAAGTCAAGAAAGTTGGTTTTTTTTATCCCATATAGCACACTCTATGTTCTATAACTATGCCCAGTTGAGCAGATTCAATTTTTTACACCCGTAGACTTTAGTAGTAAAGATATGTCATTTTTAGCTTGAAATTTTACATGTGTTGATTTGAATGAAGTTTAGGTACATTTGATTTGAAGATTCTTTACTGGGTATAAAGTGAAAATGGACTTGACTATTGCACAACCTGATGATTGGCATCTTCATCTTCGGGATGGTGATCTCATGAGTGCTATTTTTCCCTCATAGGTGTGCATGTCTTTTAAACCATTCGGTTCATTGTTGTTGTTATTGTTGACGCACACAAAGATTCATTTTAAGCTTATTATATTCTCTCGAGGCTATAATCATTTTCCGGAACAGGAAAGGTACCATGAGGTACATTCTACGAAATCATTGAGGTGAACCATGTAAATTATCCTATTAAAAGTATTTGTATGATAGACAAAGAATGAAGGAATTAGTACAATAAGATTTATGTGCCGTCCATATTATCTCCTTAAAATGAGATGTTCAATAATAGAGGGGGGTTTGATATTTATATGGTAGCTTATTTCATTCTAAGGGGGTTTGATAGTTATATTGTCTTCATCCTGTTGTATACCTTGTACGTCCAACCTCCGTCTCGAAATCTAAATCTGTATGTTGGCCTTAGAGTAGCTAGTTTTCATGACTGCCAACTGTTGCACTAAAGTTACTTATCGAATCTTACTGAATATGCCATTCATGTAATGTAGTTAATGCAGATGACTGAGTTAATCTCTCTTATTTATATATTTCATTTTAGTTGTGAAGGAATGATAAATGGACTTCAAACTATAGAACTTTTTCTATAAAAGTTATGGTTAACCATCAGTCTGGTTAGATACGACCTACACAATCAAGTAGGTCTGCTTATAAATGTGGGTGTAGTTTATAACTATCGCAGTATCATTGTCTCTACTTTTTTTGTAACTTACAAAAAACTTATCAATTTCCATTTCTACTTTGTTGTACTTTACTTTAGTGCTAGGTCAATTATTAAGACCTACTTTGTTGGACGGGCAATTATTATGCCCAATTTGAAGCCACCAGTTACAACCACCTCCGCTGCCATCTCTTATCAAGAATTGATTTTAAAGGCCTTCCCATCTGATTGCAGTTTCAATCCTCTCATGACCCTTTATTTGACAGATAATACATATCATGAAGAAATTAAACTTGCAAGTGAGTCAAGAGTTTGTTGTGAAAATATTGACAAGGAATTTTAGTTGCAATTTCATTTAATAAATGTTTACTGTCTGGTTGACTGCTGTATTACGACATCTATGTGGTTTAACTCCTAAAATTTTTTGCACTCCAGGAAAAAGTGGCGTGGTTTTTGCAGTAAAGTTGTATCCTGCTAGGGCTACAACAATTTCCCAAGATGGTGTAACGGATCTTTTTGGAAATGCCTACCTGTTTTGGAGGAGATAGTTGAGCAGAATATGCCATTGATGGTAAATTCAAAGGAATATATAGTGTATCAGGGTAAAGTGGTTTTGCTTGCATTTCTGTGAGGGAGTTTTTGGAGCTTGGTATGTTGATGGAGGATCAGCTCCGGGAACGTCGATTAAAAATCCAAGGAAGAAGAATTAGACAAAAGGGGAGAATAATTGAGATGAATCATTGAGAAACTTGAGAGATAACCAAGAAAAAGCTCTATCCAATTCATAATGGATAGTACATTCATTGCTTGAAACTATATTTATAGACTAAAAACAAAATGCTAATTGTATTAATTACTTGAACAAAAGGACTCCTGAAATTTACAATTCCAACTCCATGGCGAACTAAAATAAGAAATATTACCGAATAATTTTTTCTTTAATTAAACTAGGTTCTAAATAATGAAGCTTCCATATATGCCCCTGCATCACATGTTTAATGACCATATGAATGTTAGTGCAGGAGTATTTTTGTTAGCGTTTTCAAATATTATAAATTGGATACCAATGTTTTGACTGTTTGATTTTATATTTTCTGATTTTTTAAAAATAAAATTAGAGTCAATTAGAAGTTGATAACTCTGTAAAAGAGTTATTATTATTTGCATTTTATATCGAGATTTTGTCATGTTTCGAGTGATTTTTATTTCAATTTTATTAGTTTAAAATTTTATTAGATATTATTAATAAAGTAAAAAATTATTGTGATTTTGGTAAAAAATGCTAATTGATGTTGTTCTATCAAGGCTCAATTGTTGGTGTGCAAATGCATTTGCAATATTTTAACATTCTTTGGTTTAAGTATCTGAATTGCTAGATTATGGGAAATATCATTTATTTTTCAACAAAAATTGAGAGATAAAATGTTGACCTGGATAAGGAGGACTTGGTATGCTTGTTATGATTAGGTACATGGAGAAGTAACGGATCCTGGGTTAGACGTGTTTGATAGAGAGCATAAATATATTGAAACAATATTAAGTCCTCTTGCTAAAAGATTCCCTTGGCTTAAGGTTGTAATGGAGCATGCAACAACACTTGACGCAGTCAAATTTGTGTAGTCCATTAGTGAAGGTTTGTATCTTTTTCTTTGACTTTGGTGAAGAAGTATCGATTTTTTGCTGCTAGGATCCCCTTCATTAGAAAGTGGGCTTGATTTTCATTGTGCAGTTTATTCCTTTTGCAAAGCAAGACTTCTATTTTTTATTAATTTTTGCAGGTTTTGTTGCTGCTACTGTGACTCCCCAACGTCTTTTACTTACAGGAAATCTCTATTTCAAGGTGAACTTCCGCATAATTACTGCCTTCCTGTTTTAGAAAGAGAGATCCATAGTGAGTTCCTGCATTCCGTCAAGGATTGTTGCTAAATGTTGTGAGCATTTATTTTTCTGTTAGTTGTATTGTCTAGCCATATTTAAGAATGCTTAGATTCTAGATTGAGCATCTGTGATGACTGTGAGCTGATTTTATGGTCGTTTACATAGGAAGGGGCATTGTATCTGCCGTAACAAGTGGAAGCAGGAAGTTCTTTCTTGGTACTGATTGTGCCCTCATGAGCAGCAAAGGAAGGAATGTCCTTGTGGATGCGCAGGCATCTACAACCGACCTGTAGCCTTGTCACTGTATGCCAAGGTTTTTGAGGAGGTAATAGATTCCGTAGCTCCTTCTGAGTTGGTACATTTAAACTTCTTATTTAATTGATAGGCAGGTTTCTTAGTTGTCGTGATTATAATTTCAACTTAGTTTCTCTTCAAGAAATATGTAATTAGGAATATCTTTTTGCAATTTCAGATTATTTGCAATCATGTGGCTGATTGAGTGTGGAACAAAAGATCGTTTTTACAAGGAATTGTTGAAACATTGAGTAAATGTTTTCAACCACTTCCCTTGATGAGCTACCATGCAATTAACGAATATGTTCCACACTAGCAGTTTTAATTGTCATGATTTGGAGCTAGATTTATGAGGTCGTATGATTGTCAACTTGTTAATTATATCATGTATACGCTGGCGCTATTGACAAACTGGAAGCTTTTACCAGCTTCAACAGCCCATACTTCTACGGCTTGGAAAGGAACACATAAAAAATAACCTTAACCAAGAGCCCATGGAAGGTGCCAGATTCTTGTAAGTTTTCATTTGGTGAGATTGTTCCAATGTTTGCGGGTGAAACTCTGGAGTGGCTACCTTCCAATGTTGGTTGATATCTCAAACTCTATTGTTTACCTCACTACGACAATTGGAGACTTGTGCAAAGAGGAATCCCCGCTTGCTTCGGTTGGAATACTTTTCAAATAAGTTGTTGAAGCTGCTTATGTTACTACTTACTCATGTTCTACATAATATATTCATGGCTTCCAACATGACCAACCACTAGAACACTATCTCATAATGTTGGTTTTATCACCCACAATAAAATTTTTCTTTCAATCTTGTACAGCTATTTCAAGAAACAAGAAATGGGAAAAAGGAAATTGATATCTAGTACAATTTTCTATTTGGCTATAGACTTTAACATAATCATATCAGGACTCGATTTTGGTTCATGCTTTATTTAGTTGATTCATTTTCATCTGCTTGATTTTTGCGTCTCTAGTGAACTCTCCCCAGTCCTAATTGAAGTCCCTTGTATAAATCGTCTGCCATGTGGCATGCATTTGCAGTGTTTTAGAGAGCAATAAGTGGATAATTTTTAGGCTTGCAAAAGCGAAAGGGGTTGATACAAATTCATGCCTCTTCCACTCCTCATCGCTCTCATACCCGTCCCTTTCCTCTTGTTTCCTCTTCCTATTAATCTACCCTTGTCAATCGTGTTGTTTTTTACTTTTATTGAGACAATTATACCCACACTGATTGATTGACCACCTCGGAATAAGAGAGGGCGATGCTTGTTATTTGAATGAAAAGTATTCACATGGCAATATGAACCATGTGACTGCGAGATAACCGGGATGCTTTTTAACTGTCTGATGTAGTAAAGATTTCATTTTTGTATCAACCAGTAAATCTTGTGGACGAAGCACAGGAAGAAGCTTTTTTATCTCAGCTAAGAGCGAGGGGTGAAAAGAGCAAGGGGTGGAAGGATGAGCAACGCAAAAAAGCAGATTCTGTCAAGAAAAGGTGAAAGCAAACATGAGAACAATGACAAGTAACAGAGCAAGTGCAGATAAGACCCAGCGGTTTTTCTACAACGTAGAGGAGTAATTAAGGCTTTACCTAACAATGGGAATCTGCCCACCATTTACATGTGAGCTTCCTACCAAATCCAGTCCTAACACTACCAAAACCACTTGAATCAGCTTGGAAAGAAAAAAAACTAAAATCATCTTCATCATCGTGTCTTCTTCTTCTTCTCTGTTCCATCAGTGTGCGTGACAGAAATTGTGCAAGCGTTTGCTGTTTTTTGATGCAATCATCATCTGGGTACATCTCTTTAGTCTTTGCTGCAGTTTTAGCTGCTGGTTTAAGCGCTATTGTTAGTTCAGCAGCTTTTCTGCATCTGGAGTTACTCTGATCACCCCTACCTTTGATGGCGAAAATGGGCGTCTTCGCCGAAGACAAGGCCCAGACAGCTGCCTGCAGCATAGACGTGCATTTGGAAGACGGCAAAATCAAGGTGGATGGGGCGAAGGCGGAGAAGGATTGCAGGATTTGTCATTTGGGATTGGCAAGTGGCGGCCATGAAACTGATGTAGCGATTGAGCTGGGATGTTCATGCAAGGAGGACTTGGCTGCTGCTCACAAACAGTGCGCCGAGACTTGGTTCAAGATCAGGGGCAACAAGTAAGCCATGGCAAGAACGATATGATTGTACATTTTTCATTGTTTAGCTTCTTAATGTTGCAAAGCAATCAAATGAGCATGATATTGTATATTGTTTGTCTGGTCAATTTGCTTGATTGATGCGTGATTATTATTTACTTGAATATGGTTCCTTGTTTTGGATTGAGAGCACTGCTGGCTGTTGAGAGTTGATGTCTTCTACTGCTAATTCACAAGTTCTTCGCCATTGTTCCTGAATCAACTTTTCGTGTTCTTCTAGTTGTTTGGTTGGAGAACTCCCAATAACTCAATGTCTTTATCTTGTTTAAGGAGCTTCTAAATTCCTAATATGTTGTAGATTTGGACTGTGCCTCATTGATTAAAACATGCATGTGGTTCATTTGTCTTAAGTTGTTCTAACAGCATTGATTCTGGCTTTTTAGAAACTGTCTAGTGAGATCAATCTTATATCACGTTATGTTAATCAACATAATATGCTTTAAAAAGACGCAAATTATGTTTGAAAATTGCCCAGAACTCTGATGGTAAAGTGGAAGTCGGTAATTGAAGTTTAGAGAATCTACTAGGGGACGAAGGTGAGCGCAGGGATATACATACCTATTGAGCAAAGTCAAAGACAACACGGTAACACAATGATGTAAGAAATATTGGTCTTTCTCCCCGCAGTTGGATGATTGTTGACAACTTCTTTTACCAAAAATGATTTGTCAAACCTTTGTTCCTTTTTTTATCATATTGCAGCATATGCATTTGATTAAAGTGGTAAAAACTTAGTTGGGGGTACTGTTTCTTGTTAAGAGTTCTAAGTGCCTCAATTCCACAAGTTTGATTTTCATTTTTTGTTGGTTGCTAGGACATGTGAGATCTGTGGATCAACAGCAACAAATGTGGTTGACAACAACGAAGTTAAGGCTGTGGAAGCGCAATTGAATGAAACAAGCAACCCCGCTGATCCAGCAGTGACCCCAGAGAGAGTAAGCTTCTGGCGTGGGCATCGTTTCTTAAATTTCCTTCTTTCATGTATGGTGTTTGCCTTTGTGATTTCATGGCTTTTCCACTTCAAAGTTCCTTCATAGCCAAATCCAAAGGCCGCTTCTATATGTGCTTCTCACTTCTCTGGTCATCTGAATACTGGACATAAGGAATGCACATGTAGCAGATTAAGTTCGACAGTGATTTACAATGTTACTTTGCGGGACGATGTTCTTACAAGTTGGTGACTACTTTTGCACCCCCTCCTATAAAAATTTGTATAAAGCATGCTGGAGTTATTAATGTAGTAGCAGGAACGGGTCGATGGACAGTGCTCCTCATCATTAAGACCTAGCTTTGCAGGTGAGGAGGTGCAAGCAAGAATTCAAATGCGAGTGTTTTGCAGTGTAGTAATTTTAAAAAATAAAATGCCATCAAATGAATCTGGCCCTTGATCCGACAAACTAAATCACTAATCCTCCCATATTAGTTTTACTTGTGCAACAAATGAAACTTAGTTTAAGTCCAATTGTTGGCAAACACATCTCAAATTTAGATTGAGCTAAATGATGGACATATTTATGAGCCAGGATCAAGAAAACAACATGCATCCGACATCCGGGCAAACTCGTCGGACAAATTTTCCTACCATTCTCGGACTCGTATCATCTTATTTACAGACGCGCACCACTCCACATCACTTCCAGAACTTTCGAGAACCAATATCCCCTATATACACCCTCCACCGTCGCCGGGGAAATCGCGCCGGGAACAGGAACCATGTCGTTGAGGCCCGTCTTCGGCCGCCGATCCAATGCTTTCGAGAATTTCGACCCCTTCTCCCTCGAGCTCTGGGACCCTTCGACGGCCTCGACGTCTTCGACCAGCGCCACCGGCGGCTCTCCTTTCCCGCCGGCGAGACCTCCACCTTCGCTGGCGGGGCCCGCATCGACTGGCTCGAGACCCCAGCGGGTCATGTGTTCGAGGCCGACCTGCCCGGGGTGAAGAAGGAGGAGGTGAAGGTGGAGATCGAGGACAGGAAGGTGCTGCAGATCAGCGGCGAGCGGCGCCACGATGTGGAGGAGGTGAGCGACACTTGGCGCCGCTTCGAGCGGAGCAGCGTCAGCTTCATCAGGAGGGTCCGCCTATCGGAGGACGCCGTGGTTGATCACGTGAAGGCGGCCATGGAGAACGGGGTGCTCACCGTGACCGTGCCCAAGGACGATGCGAAGAAGAAGAAGCCAATGTCAAGTCCGTCGAGATCCATGGTTGAGAAAGAAACGAGGTATCGATGGCTGGGTTTCGAGGATTTTCTGGGGTTTTGTGGACTTTGATTATGCCCTCTACTTCCTATTGACTGTGGGGTAGTTGTGATTACTGATTAGTACATCATCGTTTTTCTATGTCTTAGGATCATATCGTCCTTCTGCTCGTTGATTCGATAACATATATGTGAATGCTCGATGATTATCTAGGTTTTCTGAGTTTCAGATTTGTAAAATTTTTCGTTGTAGATTCACAGTCACAATGTTGGGACGGTTTCCGATCTTTAAAGTTCTCCGATTATGGGGAGATAGATTCATAGCTACACTTGGAATCATGCCAAATACAACGCTTTGAATTTTGATTGACCTTTTCCTGGTGCAAATTGTGATTACAACCTATAGAAAATGATGCTTTTCTGGATTTTAGGTTTTTGTGGATTTTGGGCAGCCCTGTATTCTAAAGGAGGGATGAAATGAAATTTGGATTGGGTAACTGTGTTGATTGTGATCAGTCTGTGTAAGTTCTTTCATCTTTTTGCTGTGAATGATTCTTAGAAATGGTAGTGGTTGATGATCTTAATGTTGTTCGGGGTTTTGGTTTTGTAAATCATTTCCATGTTGAACTTGGTGATTGTGATTAGTATGTTCAGATGTTGTGGTCGTTTTTGTTTATTGAATCTTAGAATGATACTAAATTACTAATCAATGAGTTCTGATTGTCTTTGTTTTTGAGTTAGATATGCTATAGATGAGCGTGGTGATAGCGAATAGTATTTTCAGATGTTATTTTCGTTCTTCCTCGGTTATATTAGAATGATAATGATTAATAATCTAGATGATCATCTGTCTTGGTTTGCTGATTAGTGTGTTCAGGCGTTGTCGTCGTCATTCTTTGATTGAATCTTAGAAGTTTGATGGTGATAATTTTCTTGGAATTGGTTCCGTGAAGCATTTCTTTGTTTAAAGGGACGAATAAATTGTTGATTGTTTATAGAATGTCCGTAATTCATTTTATGTTGCTGTCGTTGTATTCTTTGGTTGAATCTTATTAAGTATACTCGGAGGGATTCGTAGGTAATATTAACATTTAATTAAGTTTTTCATGTAAGCAATGACGATTATTGTCCAAGGTTTTTGGGGTTTAATCAATTATCCAATTTATTGCAGTTTTCTGGGTTTTGGTTCTGCAATCACTTTCTTGTCTTAGGGATGATCATTGGTGATTGTGATTTTAGTATGTTCAGGTGCTTTGTCACCATTTTTTATTCGATTGAACTCCTATTTCAAGGTCGGGAACTCGGGATTCATACCTACTACCCATCACAAGAATGCAAGATTTCTTGTGTAAGCCGTAATCGAACATTGTCTACATTTATTGGGTATTTTATCAAATCAGCACCCGATTCACCGGTTCAAATGCGATATTGAGACCTTCTTTATCAATAGATACTGTGCCACGATGAAGCTGATGGCGGCGTAAAGACCGATGCCAAGTACATCGGCTGGTGCTAAGTAAAAATTTGTTTAGGAGCCTCATCTAACCGAGTCATATGTTTCTAAATGAGTTACATGTGAGCTTTCTAATAAGAATGACAATTTCTTTCAACTCTTCACCTCTCTCATATGAAAGTAAGATGACTCTCCAAGTGTGTAAAGATGGTATGTTTAGAGGGGCTCATAAAAATGTTCTCAAGGGGGTTCAAAGGGATTTCATGTGGAAGGCTCAAATGAGGCTTATTTAGAGGGGATTTATAAAAAGAAACTGCTCTCGTTGATAAAAAATAGTCTCATTAATAAAAAAATGCTCTTTTAGTAGTGCTGCTTGAGGTTTGCTATATCTTCTCGTTTCTCGAATTAGGATCTTGTTGCCTTCATTTCTTAATTTCTCAGTTCGTGAATTGAATTAACTAGGGTGTATTAGCAATTAATTAGGAGACGTCCATTATGGTTGATACCCATCAAATAGAGTCTATCTACTTTTAATGTATAAACAAAAGCGCTACATAGAATGAGATTGATAAATAAAAACTTCCTTATCAGACAACTTTCAACGACTTTATTATTAATATAATATCATATGTAATAATAATGGCTTTTAAAACAAGCAAAAATGGGTAAACAACTCTGAATAGGATAACTTTAGCGGCAAAATTTACTGAGGCGAATCGTTGGCTCTCAATGAACACTCCTAAGTGTTTCTATATGAGTTACATATGAGCCTTCTAATAAGAAGACAATGTTTTTCAGTTTCTCGAATTAGGATCTTGTCGCCTTCCTTTATTAATATCTCAGTTCGTGAATTGAATTAATTAGGGTGTATTAACAATTAATTAGGAGACATCCATTATGATTGATACCCATCAAATATAGTCTGTCTTTTTATGGATTAACTTTTAATGTATAAACAAAAGTGCCACATACAGATAAGATTGATAGATAAAAATTTATTTATTAGACAAATTTTAATTACTTTATTATGAATATAATATTAAATATAATAACAATGTCTTTTAAAACAAATAAAAACGGGTTACAAAATCCGTTAAGAGAGTCGTTGGCTCTCAACGAACACCCTGTTGGGCCCATTGGACCCCCACCTAAGCTCGACCAACACTGTTGGGCCCTTTGGGCCTCCAAAAGAGACTTTAAACAACCAAAGGAAAACTCCCAAAGGAAAACTCGCAATAAGTGTCACGAGCCTTCTTATTCCAAAAGTTAATTCAAGGAATAAGGCTTTCCCATTAGCCTATATACAAGTCACTAACAACCTCTACGACTGATGTGGGACAAACCCAACACACCCCTCTATCTTCCTCTTTCTTTGTCTAAACTCCTTCTACTTCCTCTCATTCTCCTTCTTCTTTTCTTGATCATTGCCTACCATGGTGTCAGCAGAGTCGGAGATCATGAGTACCGTGCTGTTCACTGGCGCTAGATTCATAAGCACCCACTCCGTCTTCCAACTCCTTCAATTGGGTTTCTCTGTCTGGGTCTTCGACAACCTCCACAACTGTTAATATGTGCAATTATATTAATGATATGTAGCCCATTGTCACACTCAGAATACTAAAGAAATCTCGGAATATTAACAAAGGTGGCTGTTAGTTATTCTATGGAGGATGAAGGGTCTCAAAGCTTCTCTATAAATTGAGCTTCATTTGTCTCATTCCAAAGACAAGACAAGCAGGAAAAAATACAAGCAAGAGAAAGATAGAGAGTGAGAAATAAAGATAAAAGAAGAGGGAAATAATTCACAAGTTTAATCTTATACGGAGTGTTGAGAGAGAGTGAAATTTTGTAATTTCAATAGTATAGGGTGTGTGAATTATCTTCTTGTACATCTTTATATGTTTGATGACTGTAATCTTTGGTTGAAGTAGTGAATTGTTCGTTGTTACCCCGTGGTTTTTGACTCTCGATTGAAGGAGGGTTTTCCACGTTAAATCTCTGTTCTTTTGTGGTTTTGTTCTATTCTATTTTTCAGGCATAATTTTCTCATATCTTGCGTTCGCTATTGTTGATCTCTAATTTTGGGGAATTTTCTCAACAATTGGCGCCGTCTGTGGGAATTTTGAGTCTTATTCAATCGGATCTTGGTTTGAGAGGAGTCATGGCGGACAGTTCCAAGACTAGGAAAATTGAGAAATTTGATGGAATAAATTATCAATGGTGGAGGATGCAGATTGAGGATCATCTATACGAGAAGCAACTACATCAACCGCTTATAGGTACCAAACCAGAAGCGATGTCAGCCGAGGAATGGGCCTTATTGGATAGGCGAGCCTTAACCATCGTACGATTGTGTTTAACACAGTCGATGGCGTTTAATGTCTCAAAACAGACGACCGTCAAAGGGTTGATGGAGACATTAGCTGGTGTTTATGAGAAGTCATCAGCCTCTAACAGGTTATTTTTGTTGAGGAAGCTTGTCTCT
>JAVDBV010070402.1:0-16342 GCA_032619315.1 Piper longum
ACTACTCACGAGTTGGTGTATGAGCACGACCGTGCACAGAGGCAGGGTAAGGCTACGATACAACATAGGAATGCCAATCAGGGTAGTGGCCAAAACCGGTCCGTAGGACACCAACAGCAGAATTTTCAAAAGAATGGCTATGAGAACCGCAAAAGGAAGCTCCAGGAGACTCCATACCGGCTATGCAAAAACTGCAACAAGAGGCATGAAAGGCCATGCAACGAGCCCCGCGGTGCTTCAACTGTGGAAGGGCAGGACATAACCTGAGGGAGTGTAGCCAGCCCCAGAGACAACAACCGGAGCAGCCTTAGGAAGTTCAGGCACCAGCCCCTCTTCACCACCCGGCACCTGCAAAACCGGTGGACAAGTGGAAGGAAAAATTGTATGCGGTTGATGTGGAGGATGCCAAGGAGCATGACCACACACTTCAAGGTAAAATTTTTATTCAAAGTGTTAGTGTAAATGTTTTATTTGACTAGGGGTGTACACATTCATTCCTATCATCCCGATTAGTTAAGAGTCTAGGACTCCAAACGTCTACATTACCCAAGACTTATAGGGTCACTACAGCCACGGGAGACGGGGAAGTCACAACGTTAGGAGTGACTAACCTATCCTTGGATATACAAGGGAAACCCTATGTATGGAATTTCATTGTCTATGGGATAATAGGCTTTGATGTACTATTGAGAATGGATTTGTTGTCTGCACACCAAGCTTTTCTTAGCTAACATAGTTCAAAGTCTAGCTATATGTTGACCCTTGTCCACCTTGCCCTTCCGAGTCAAAGCGTCGGCTACAACATTCACTTTCCCCGGATGGTACAAAATTTGGAAGTCATAGTCCTTCAAATATTCTGTCCACCGCCTATGTTGAAGATTAAGGTCATTTTGTGTGAAGATATACTTCAAACTCTGGTGATCAGTGAACACTTTGAACTAGGCTCCATACAAGTAGTGTCTTCAAATCTTTAATGGAAAAATCACTTCTGCAGTTCCATGTAATGGGTCGCATAATTTTGCTCGTGAATCTTCAATTGGCATGAGGCATAAGCCACCACCTTACCATCTTGCATAAGGACGCATCCTAGCCCTACTAAAGATGCATCACTAAAGACCACGAATCCTTCATTGCCATTTGGCAATGTCAAGACCGGTGCAGTAGTTAGACTCTTCTTCAAAGATTGGAAACTCTCCTCACACATGCTACTCCTCCATTCAAACTTGACTCCCTTGCGTGCGAGCTTAGTCATTGGCGATGCGACTAAGGAAAAATCTTTAATAAATTTTTGATAGTAACCTGCTGGCCAAAGGAAACTTTGGATATCGGTGACTGACTTGGATTGTGACCAATCAGTGTCTGCTTTCACTTTTGATGGATCCACTGCAACTCCTGCCTTTGAGATAATATGTACGAGGGAATTCATCTCCTTTAGCCAGAAATCACACTTTTATAGTTTAGCGAACAATTGATTCTCCCTCAAGACATGAAAGCAATGGACAGGTGTTTCACATGGTCCTTCTCATTGT
This sequence comes from Piper longum, assembly GCA_032619315.1. Classification (NCBI taxonomy): domain Eukaryota; kingdom Viridiplantae; phylum Streptophyta; class Magnoliopsida; order Piperales; family Piperaceae; genus Piper; species Piper longum. The sequence goes on from JAVDBV010070402.1 coordinate 1,530, forward strand.
CTGAATAGACCAAAATGTCATCAACAAACACGATAATAAACTTGTCTAAGTATGCGTGGAATACCGTGTTCATCGGTGACATAAAGGGTGTGGTAAATTTGTTAGACCAAAAGGCATATAACCAAAAACTCATAATCCCCATACCTAGTTCGAAAAGCTGTTTTCTGTATATCCGATTCTTTTACTCGTAGTTGGTGATATTCGGATCGCAAGTCTATTTTTTAAAATACACCGGTTGTTTTTAACTGATCAAATAAGTCATCAATCCTTTATAAGGGATACCAATTCTTGACTATCACTTCATTGAGCTGGCGATAGTCAATACACAGTCGAAGTGAGCCATCCTTCTTCTTAACAAAAAAAACAGGGGCTCCCCAAGGTGAAGTACTTGGCCGGATGAAACCTGCCTGCAACAACTCTTCTAGTTGACCTTTTAACTCTTCGAGTCCAGCTGGAGCCATGCGGTATGGTGCTTTAGAAATTGGTGTTACTCCAGGTGCTAGGTCAATGACAAACTCCACTGCCCGCTTAGGAGATAACCCTGGAAGCTAATCTGGGAATACGTCCAGAAACTCTGCTACCATTGGAATGATGGACAACTATTGGATTTGGAATCAGACTCCACTAGGTTAGTCAAAAAAGCTTGACAACTCTCACTGAACAACTTGGCTGCCTCACATGATAGCAGTGGGGAACCGATAGGGCCCTACAAGCTTTTTCGATAATGTCTATCAAGCTCTACGCCACCATTTGATCGGTTCCTCTGACAAATACTTCAGCTCTAGTTTTTGGGAACTTTTCCACAGTATAACGATCACTATCATCCACAGCTAGTGGCACCACTTGTCGGACTACCGGTGTCATTGGGTTTGGAAGCTCCCTTCGCTCGCCCGGGTCAGCTAACCCACCCGCCCTTGGCACTTCCCTGATCTGGTATCTGGGACGTTAGTAGGACTCGCTGCCGAGTTTAAGGCTCCATTCCCAGCTACCACTCCCGATAACCGCTGAACCATATTCTGAACCACAGAATTTGTATTCTCTGAAGCCTATTCTAGCCCAACACATTCTCTATGTTTGACCCTGATTGCGTCGATCGGCTTGACTATCTACAGGTGCCTACCATCTGAAATATCACAAATTGTTCCGTTATGGCTCATTAACATGTTTTTTTTTTCGTTAGTATTATTGAGTATTATTATTATTAATATTAATATTATTATTATTATTATAATTTAAGCATTATCACTCACATGCATAGCTAAAGTTGGGCACACGGTCTGATGACAATGTTATCCATATTGCACAGACATCCCATACCACCCATACTACATAGATAACACCGCTGAGTGTAAAGGCATCCCATATATGCTCATTGGTTTAGGTGTCACATGCACCTTGCATGACACATAAGTGGCATACCGTCCCATACCAGTGTTATGCTCAAAATCTTTCTTTTGATTATTACTTAGGTTTGTTAGTGAGTACTCTCATTCCCTAATAACATACAACACTGAGAAAAGATAAATATTGGACTTTTCAACAAGATACTTGAGTCATACGATGTGAGCGTGTGGGAAACCGTGCTCTAATACCACCTGTAATGTCTTGCCATTTTTCACAATAATGTGGGCTTAGCTGGCCGAGTGTTACTTAAAAATTATACCATAAGTATTGTAACACCCCGATTTCGGTTCACTTAAGAACCGAATAAAAAATGTTGTGATTGAGTCAAGTCATGTTTAAAGTTGTCGGTCGGTACGACTCGATCGATAAAATAGATCGAAACAACCTTCTCGTGTCATGAGAATGGAAGACATTATCAAATAGGCATCAAAATACATTAAATATAAATAAATGCAAGAAAGTAAATACTATGTTCAGCTCAAGTGTGTTTAGAGTCTATCTGTCATCGCACCAAAGTCAACTCAGGATTTCCATGACCTACATATATTATATGAAAAATGTCAGTAACGAATGTTACTGGTTGAATGTTACTGGTCCGAAAATAACTAATAGAAACTGGCAAATGGGTATTCCATTACCCACAAAAACATATGAAACTTCAAGAATTCCCTCACAGCGGGTAGTAAGCAAACATACTGAACAAGTGTTGGCTCGCATGCACGGTTCATAATCATAATCATACATACATACAACACTTACGCCCTCACACCTTCCATATCACCCTCCACTGTACTCGAGTGGCAAAAGGAACAATTAAGTTAGTGCCACATATTACAAAAAAGTGCTACATCACGCAGTACCATCATACGCCCGCACCACCTCATGGTCTGAAGGAGTACTAGTGTTGTCCATACATATCTCCGTACCACTCATTCTTTTATTCGTCAAATCCGTAAAATTGCGCGTACTTATATAATAGGCTTAGGGATGAGGCTTGTATAATAAATTTCTGGAGCTAAAGTTCGAAAAGCAACAAGGGATCTCATCCTTGTAGTTTTATTAAAATAGTGTAAAAATGTGGATAATGGCCCGACATCGGTGGGATCCAATAAAATACCACCGATGACGTCCAACGTTTAAAACAGTATTAAATCTTACACACAAGGAGTCAAGCAGAGAAGGAGAGTCCAATGAACTAGTGGTCCAAGCTCATAGCGTATCTACACATCTACGGCGAGCTCAGACTCCGAAGCCTACATCGGCACCTACTACTAAGCATGTTAAGTAAAAACTAATGTCTCTATATGACGCATGCTTGTGGTGTGTGCTTATATCATCATTGCATCTTAATAAAGGAAACAATACTAACAAACTCATAATTAAACACTTGGCAAGCAAATCGAAACATAGTAATGCTAAATAATAAATAATAAATATACAAGAAACTTCACTCATGGATAATTAGATAAATAATAAACACATAATCATGAACATAAATAATACATTAATCATAAAATAATAATATAATTATATTATATTAAGTACGAAGGTAAACATGTGTAATTATCATGTATACTTGTATTAGTAAGCACATAAATAATCTATTAATTAATTAATAATTAAATAGCAATTCAATAAATAAATAGTTAATATTCATTAATCACAAATAATAAAAATAGCAGTCATAAAACACAAGAATACATAATTGAATACAAATAAATAATAACTTACACATAACGAATAAATAAATAAATAAATTAATAAATTAATAAATAATTAAGATTTAGTAACCATAATTAGACTGATATTCATAACTAAATATAATACTAATAATAACAAATAATCATGTAAACATTCATCGTATATGATAAACATATAAATAAAAATAAATAAATAATTAAATAAAATGTAATTAAAGAAAATTAATCATAGCATTCAATCATGGTAAACTATGTGAATATGCATCTAAACGAATTTTAAGGGTTCTCAAATTACCAAAAAAGGTCGAGAAACGGCGGAAAACGGGTTGAAACTAAGGTGAACCGGACCAACTGAGCTCAACCCAACCAAGCCGAATGGCCTGAACCAAACCGGGCTGGAAAATGGTTTGGGCTGGCTGGGTGGACCTGGACAGGACAGACGGACTCGGACATGGATATAGGCTAGCAGATGTGGTCGTGACAAGCTGACCGTGAACCGGATAAACGGGCTGGACAGTCGTCGTTCACGATCAAAAGAGGGGAGAACGAGGAATGTCATGGTGGTGACAATCAATGGAGTCTGGCCGTCCGCTGGCCAGAGAACGGTTGGGAAGAGGGCAGTGTCGCCGCTAGGCGTGACGACATCACTGGCGGAGATCATGGCCGTGGTGGTCATCGTGGGTTGTCCCCAAATGTAGATCTAGGTGAGGGGAAGCTGTGTGCGTGGTTGAATCGGCCAGTGGTGGCTCACTGGCACCAGAAAACAGCAAGAAAGGGTGGCGACGGCGGCAGAAAATCGGCTGAGAAAATGTCGTCGCCGACGGCGAAGGCGGTGGTGCCGGTGGAGATCGTGGGTATGGACAGGTAGCCGGCCGTGAGGTGTCACAGTTGTACCAATCCGGTGGCCAGGGGAGAGGTGGAGGCTCACCAGCGGCGAGTCAAAGTGGTGGTGGCGTAAAGGTGGAAAATTTCAAAATCATGGAACTTTGGAAATCAATAGTTGAAGATAAGAGATGAGTAGACGGCTCAGATTTTGCCATGTGGCATGATCTGGTCATCCAAAAGGTTCGACAACTTGTGACCTAGTGGGATCCACCTATGGGTATATGCACTATAGATATGGACTGAAAGTTCGGATCGAGACCATCTGAACTGGAAACTAGCTCGAGTCCTGAAATTGACTATATAGGCGGGAATTAAGGAAATAAGGTTAAAAGGGCCTAAAAAACCTAAACGAAATCAAGATGGGCCCACACGGGCACAATTGAGTGATCCAAAATTCCTATGGTGCATGCAAATGATGTACCCATAAAATCCCAAGTGGATACTAAATGCTACAACGGCCTAAATTTAGGCCTAAAATTTTAGCTAGTATATACAAACAAATCTGTGTACCTCAATATACACATATAACTCGTGATCTTATTATCTACATGTCTGGCAAAATCAACCACTATAACAAGCTCCTATGGCTATCTGGGCCCATACTCATAATCTGAAACTAGTTTGGCTTGATCTTGCTCGTACCAATTCGATATTGACCCAAATAGGGCAAAACTCAAATCGGGTAAAACCCTAACCCGAGAACGGGGTTCTACAACCTCTCCTCCTTATAAAAATTCCGACCTCGGAATTTCTTTCATCAACTGCGATTGAAGGACTCAATTGAAGGTGCCATCCTACTGATATAGTGGTAGCTCTCCCTCAAAAGCTAGCTACACACTGTCCAAGCATACCAACATGAAGCTAGATCTTTGGAAGCTGACAAAGCTCACAAGCTCCGTACTAATCTGGCTATATAAAACGTGCTCAAATGATCTGATAAAACATGCCATATATGCTAAAATCATCTGTCTGCATTGACCATAGATGCTCAAATCGTCTCATTGGACTAACCACACATGCTCAAATCATCTCCCTAGACTGACCATGCATGCTTGAGTCATCTCTCTAGACTAACTCCTAGGGTCACTACATACTATGGGGACCGAAGTACAACGACACCTGCATGAAAATCTAAGCTCACCCCTAAGGGTCTACTGGGTAGTGGAGCAAATACTCTAGAGTACTACAGGGTACTAGTCTGAACTACATTAGGAAAAACTATATCAGTGCAATGCATACGACCTAACATCTAGCCATATCTCCCTGATCCTCATCAATGTGATAGGTTAACTAGGTGTATACTCAAAGCACTCTGCTCTAGATCTTGCAGCTATACTAAGGTACGCTACTAGTTCCGCTAGCATACGGTGGACTCTAGCACCAAATAAAGGTATATACTAATGAACTACATGGGTCACTATCGCCAATCTAAGTCAAACAATTAGGTGTCCCTGTAAGAGGAACTAGACTGCTTACTAGGTTTTAGCTAACTAAGTTCTAAGTCATATATCTCACCTTGCTCCATAATGGAACAAGGATAGCTGCTATCACTCTATTGCGTGATATAGCTCTCGTAGCTATCTATACATCTACTAACTGCTGTTGAAGAGGGCTCTCTGTGTGGGAATGAAGGTGAGAACACCTGTACATGTACAACGTGTCTCAAAGAGTATGAAAATATACTCTGCGTGGACCTGTCGAGTCTGCATCTGGTATGTGGCATGTGGGCTGGTCAGCGTCTACTAGTCACATACAAGGGTGAGTGTGAACATACTCGGGTAGAGGCTTGGCTTTGTCTGACATCTCTAGTCACATGGAAAGAGGCTGAATCTCTCATAGAAAATTAGTAATAGTGTTCTAGGGCTGTAATTGGGAGGTGCCTCATCCTCACATAATCTGACATTATGTCTCTATCTGTGGTGACATAAGGATATCTGTCCGAGTCATGATGGGGTAATGAAACTCTATATAAGATACTGGGTGACTAAAAAATATAGGTAGGTCCATGGACATGTCTCGAAGATTATCATGATTAGACTCTGCCATAGCTGGCCAGCCTATGGCACAGCTAATCACTGACGAGTCTAAGAGACGGCTCCTAAGTGGATCTAGTTCAATCAACTAATAGTAGTAGGCATATGCATCTCGATATCATATTAGTCACGCACTTCTAAATGGATGGGGTTCAAACGACCCAAAGAACCACTATCTCCCCTCGAGTTTACGGGAACTCATAGTGAGGTTTGACACGTGTTTCATCCGATCTTTAGTGGTGTGTGACCTGCCATCCCGTACCGATTTGTAGCCCTAATATTGACTCACATAACCACTACCGTTGTGGTAGACTCTCAAGCAAAGCCATAAGCCAAGATGAGTATACACCGATGTTGCTCTATCTGGTCAACATGATCTGGTCCAACTAAAGTCCTTGTCTGCGTCACTTCCAAGCTTGGATGAAGTTGTCTCTTCCGAACAAGTCTATCATTGGCTACCTGCACTGTAAGTCCTAAATTGTACCATGAAAGTGCCTCCTATACTCAAGGTAAGGCTTAATCTTATACCTCAAGGTAAGGACCGAATCGCGCTAGCGATGCACAAGATAAACATTGTTTCCCTAATGGATGCTCGCTCACTAAACCCATCATCTATGCCTAAATTCTAATACGAGTCAAACATTTCCCTAGCTAGACCAAACTCTAAATGAGTTAAACTGCGTATTAGATCATCTGCTAACCATCTAATCTAGGCAACCTTGGTTGTGGGTCACAAGTATATTGCCACACTGACTGAACAACCTGACCACTATGGTTATCCCATCTGGATATCATACTATTATATTCTCTAACTTTGTTCATGCACATCCAGTTGATGACTGCCACTGACGTTGTCCGATGATACCTATAAGACTATCACTAACAAAATCTGACAATACACATCTAACCCAATAACGTTAGGTCAAAGTGATAGTATGCAAGATGGCTAGTGAAGTCAATCATGTGCCATCACATCCAAATAATTCTAGTGCACATAACTTTCCTCTTCCTAGGTGATGATAACGTAGCTATATCTTGTCCTCAATCTTTGATCCAACTCTGCTCGAAAAGTATGATATGTGGTCTCAATGTAATGTTAGGAACATCCTTAAGTAGTCCTTCTATAGTGTGAGGTAACTACTTGACCCTTACATATACAATAATTGCTCCACTAGGTCAACAGTAGTGTAAGATACAAACAGTGGTTGTGCGTCATGGACAGCAGTGTGCATTCGGTTGGTGGTAGTGCATCACAGATGACGGTTGTGCTACTCAGACGGAGGTTGTGCAACTCGGATGGCGGTTGTGCTACTCGGATGGTGGTTGGGTAACTCGGATGGTGGTTGTGCTACTCGAATGGTGGTTGTGCTACTCAGACAGCGGTTGTGATACTCGGACGATGGTTGTGCTATCCAAGTGCTGAAGTCTAATCTTGATCATGTATATCGTGAACCCATTATTATCTCTGGCATGTTCATCTCATGTGTCTATCTCATCAAAAATAGTTCTTATCAACTCGACTTAGCCTATCCAACCATGTGCGCAATCCAGGTGCTGAACTCATTACTATCTCTGACATATTTATCTCCATGTGTCTATTTCCCCAGAGGTAGTTGCCATCAACTCGGTTTGGGTTATCCAACCATATGTATCTGATCAAGACAGGTCTCGATCATAGTGGTAACACGTACAATGGTGATCCAATAATGAGCCTACACTATCTCTTGCAATCTGGGGTGACTTCTCCTACAAACACTAACTTGTTCTCAATAGCCATCACTAATCTACCCTTGGCAGATTGAGTGAAAACTGGTCAACCGTCTAAGCCCTTAGTAAAATTTAATCTTACTCATTCTCAGTGTTTTCCTGTCTGTCGATCGAAGAGTGACCAACAATACTCTTAGAATAGACATACACACTAGTTGAAGAGGAGAGGTGATAAGGTATCCACGGAACTATAGATCCACCTCGTTACTCATCCTCATCTATTGTTATCCCCTGGAAATGGTCCATCTCAAGTTATCTGTCCAAACTCTTATATGTGCTCAAAGTGCCTAGGTAGATCTGCTAGTATAGCTACATCCTCCATCCATAATGGTATATCTCAAGGTCTAAGTTCACTAAGGTAGACCTTAGTCTGTGCCTAATGGATCTGTTTAAGGCACTTGATGGTCCATGTTCATGTGTCACATAACTATGTGAATATCTTCATATTCTAAGCTTCCCACTGGTGTCATTTATTCTCTCTGTCTCACAATGAGCGTTATTTCCCAAGGAAAGACTAATGTCGTGACATGCGAAAGACGGGCAAGTGCTACAATGTGGCAAGGCTTCAACAAGGCATACAAAGTGGCAGGGCCTCCTCTCCAAGTCCAACTCCAATACTTGTCTTTAATTTTGCTCAAATTAGAGTAACAGCAGGACAAAGCAGCGAGACTCACTGACTTCAAGTACTTATCAGCTGGCAGCGATTAGCTTCGTGTCTGGCCCTTGACCATGTGGCAACTACTAGGTTCCAAGCGGCAATGGGAAGGAACTCTTGAATTTCACAACAACAAACCAGGTAGCCTCCACCTTGGCTCAAAATAGAGTAGTGACAGGGCAGAGCAGCAGGACAACTACAGAACTTCGGGCAACAATGGCAATAGTAGAGGTAGCAAGCTTCTTCCTTCTTCCAATCGATCTCCTATGATGATGCACCTCCAAGCATCAGTGAAATTCCAACTTTAGAGCTCTTCCTTGGCTCGCCTAAAAATAGAGAATTGATAGAGAACTCTATGTTCTTGTCCTGCTTCGGTGGGCTCTTCCAAACTTTTTCCGGCGATGGCGGCAATGGACTCTGGTGGGATTTGATTTGGGTTCATAGATTGCTTCACTGGCTTCACTTTGGACATCACAGTGGCACCGGGAACGATGGGCATTTGTCGGAAAACAACCACAAAACATCTTTTTTCTTCTTTGTTTTCTCTCTTCTACCTTCTAATCGATCTCTATACTACTGGCAGTACTTCAACTCAGGCAAAGCAGTGACAAAAACAAGGCCGTGGGATGACGACAAGATGGCAACTAGGGGGAACCTTCTCCTCTCCTGGAGAGCAGTGGTGGTAGCAAGGTTTCAATCCTTCATGGCAACAGACTACATTCCATGGTGATCTGCAATGCAAGAAGGCAGCAGCTTCTTCCTTGGATGGACGGGGGGCAGCACCTTACACCGGCGAGACAATGATCAGCAACTCGTCTTCAAATTTCAGCATCTGGCAGTGCCTTGGTGGAACAACATTTCGATGGATCTCCTTTCTGGTGTCTCCACATTGAGCAAATCAGTTTTCAACGGGCAGGCTGCAAGAGTCCGGCAATGGCTAGCAGTTGCATCTTTTCTCCTACAACTCCCTCTCAGTGGCAGCTTTTATCCTGCTCTAGACTTCACCAATAGAAACAGGTTGTATGATAACCTATTTGGCAAGACTCAGATCCAGCAAGGGTCATGGACGTGTTGGTGAATGGCAGCGGGTCTTGGTCTTCTCTTCCTTCCAGCTTTACCAACAACAGCATAGGCTTCTCCCCATGTCAGTCTAAGAACAAAGCAGCAGCGGCACGAGGTGGCAATGGTCAGCACAGATTCTTCTCTCCGGTGGCACAACGGCAACAAGGCAAGCATCAACTTCAGTACTCCAAGTGTGGTAGCAGCAAGCAGCAAGATGACGGCTTGGTGAGGGCAGAAGGCTTCCCCTTCGCTACGCTCTAGCAGTGGGATGTGGAAGCAGCGGCAAGACTCCAAAGATACTTCAGGGCAGCAATAAGGCAGGATAGTGTCTCCAAGGCTTCAAACAGCAAAAGGACGTGAACTGGCTCTGGTAGTGGCACGAGCAAGGCTGCAACAAACCAGCAAGTCGGGCGTCAACTTCGTGATGGATCCAAAGCTGTGGTACAGCAAAACTCCAGCAGTCCTCCTTCACGGCAGAAATGTAGCTATAGTGGTAGCAAGGATATGACGGCAGGACGGCAAAAGGGTCTCCAACATTCAATGAAGATGGAACCTAGATGTGAGGGTGCCCGTCCTCTTCTCCTTCAGCGTCTCAGCAACTAGGTGGTGGGGGGGACTTCATGGATCGGTGATGATGGCTCCAAGCATCAGCATCAGACTCATACTCAGGCAAGCTGGTGAGGCAGTGGAACTCTGGCAAAGCAATACTACAATCTCTAAAGTTGCGGACCTTTTAGAAATATTTTTCTCCCCCACTTTACAGCACTTCAGGCTCCGCTATTTATAAAGTTTTAAGAGCCTCTTTTGTTCCATGATTATAGGCGAGCAATCATAGGCCGCTAATTTTTTTTCCACAAATCTTACTCCTAAAAATTTGGAACCAGCAAGATTTATTTTTCAACTTTTTCCACCAATCTTCTCCTGTCATTTTGGAACCACCGAGACTTTTTCTCTAAGGCGCTGAAGTCATCCACGTGACTGGATAAGCATAAATCCTAAAAATTATCCACTTGATCGGATTAGCATAATTCTCAAAATTTTGACTAGATAAGTACAAATATTGTGCAAACACTTGCCCCCTTGCCAATTTTTCTTAAATTTAGAAATAAGAATCGGCATAAAATATAATTTACGTTTTTTTTTCTTTGAATTAAACCTACTTCTCAACCATAATCCATCACAATCACTGGTTAGCGATTAGTAAATTACATCATTTCTTCTAAACCTGATCCAAGAAAAGTTAGATGGGGCCTTTAATAAGTTCCCAAATTGATTTCCAGAAGTCGTACCGCTATTAGAGTAACTCCATCTTCAAAATGACTTGGTGCTTGTTGTATTTCTTGATCTTGTAGTCTCTCTTCATGCGATATTGCTCCCACAAACCATGGTCACACTGATCCTTCATTTTTACTTGATATTCAATAAGGAAATAATTCCGACATGATTGAATCTTTCGGTTCTAAGGTTATGATCTCCGATTCATCAAATGAATTGCATTCTTTTCTTCCAATTCTTTTTCTTCCAAGTAAATGACTGGGCATGGGTCAAGTGTAAATACTTCCTACTCACAGAAGTTCTTCACTGGCATGTCCTATTGTCCTAATACCATGGTGGTATCCTCAATTACCATGTGATCTTTCTTTTCTTGATTTCGCACTTCTTGGAATGGTGACATTTCTTTAAATTTTTTTGCTTTGGTTGTCTGAATTGCACTATTACCTTTAAAGGTACTAATGATGCTTCCGATCTTGGTGAAATTGCTGGTGCCGATGGAACTGACAACTTGGTTTACTACTTTAGGAGGCTTCAGTCGTGGATAATTAGCTGTTGATATAAAAAAGTCTGGAAAATCACGTATAGCAAGATAGACTTGACTAGATGGTTGTGCTCGAGCCAACTTCAGGACATTTCCCTCCATGACAAATGCGGATTTTGCAAAGGGTGCTTTTTCAAGAGCAAATGGGTTTCACTACTTCGGACTCGGATCTGACCTACTTTACTGGGTGCAGCTTTAATGTATTGGTGCCATGAAGATGGCATGCATCATTGGTCATGAATCCATGGTCGCCCAAGAAGAATGTGCCACATGGGATCAACTTCTAAAATGTGGAATATGTGGTAAACTGAATGGACCAACAAAGATGTGTAAAGACACTGTTCCTAATGACTCACATGGTACATGAGACACTAAATTGATTGTGGTATCATCTGGCATAAGGTTTTCCTTAGTATAACCCAATTCAAACAACACGTGAATAGAAAGAATGTCGATTGATTATCCTTGATCCACAAGTGCACACCGAACAAGCTTGTTTCGGTGCTCCACACTAACAAACAATGGTCGATTGTGGTTGGGCTCAGAGTGACACAAATCGTCGTTGGAAAAATTAATGATTCCAGCTGGCATTGGTAAAGTATCTTCAGCATATGGCCAAGATGGGTTAGTACAGGATCTTTGTTCCTAATTCACTCAAGTCAAAACAGGTAAAGGTTGACCCAAATACGTTACTTCTGTGGTGTAGTCTTTTATTCTACATGAGTTCATAAAGAAACTATCTTCTCTATTTCTAATTGCAAATTCTGACAAAGCTTGTTCAACTATGAATCGGGAATTGGGTGAGAAGTGCAACACGTCAAACATGTGCACTAACTCAAGTATCTTCCTCAATTTTTTTACAATCGACATTTGATCAGCTTCCTTTTATAGTGTGGGAGTAGAGGAAACCTTCTCTCCTTCTTTCGCTGAACTCAAAGGAGTCTACTCCTTCTTACTGTAATTTCTCTCTGGTTGTTTTTCCTTTATCTTCTTCGGGCTCCTTGCCCTTGCTTAGTTGATTTTTTCTTTTTCTTTGTCTTGTATCTTCAACAGTGAGATCAAATGACTTGTAACAACATTGGCTGATGGTGCCTTTTTCCTTGCACCTTAACCAAAACATCCATCCAGCTTTCGGTAATCTCCAACATTGATGGTTTAATCCTCTATATTCCTCCATTCCTGCCATTGTTGGGGCGCTGATTTTTTCCCTTCGTTGTTGTTCCTTTGTTGTTTTTCCTAACCTTGCTCGTAGAGTTCAGTGACACCATTGGTTGATGCTTTAGTATTCTTCAGGGAAGCAAAAACCCTTCCAAGTTCCTCGAAGATCAACATCCTTTGAAAGAGTTGTTCAAAAGTGTTTCATTGCGCACTACTTAAGAACCAAGCAGCCGGTCTGACATTCATTGCACAAATGTTTACAAGTTTCCTAATGTCACAGATCTCTTTTATCTCACATGTTAGGCTTCAAAACCTCTTCACATATGTTGCAAACTGCTAACCCGGTTCATTCCAACACTGTCTAAGTGTTCTATCTTTACTAGGACTTCCATTCACTAAAAATGTTCTGTGAATTCATCAACAAACTTATCCCATGAACTAATTGACCTGGAAGGGTGGTTATTGAACCATCTTACGGCATTTCCATTGAGGGGTGCAGGAAATTGTTGTAAGTTTAACTTCTCATTTGTTGCAATTACTCCACACTCAATCTCATAGATTGTTATGTGATCTCCATGATTGCCATCTCCATTGAACTTCGTGAAGGTTGAGCGCTTATATTTTTATAGCAAATTTTCTATGTAAACTTCATCAGCTAAAGGACATAGATACTTTACTGCTTCACTTGGTTATTTATCCTCATGTGCTATCAGTGCGACAATCAATGTGGCATGTGTATCCAATGCAGCTTTCAATTCATCAAAGTGGGTATCTTGAACCGATACAACTGGTGTATACGGTGCCACTGGAACAGTTGTAGGATATGCAGGTGGAGGATTACTAACTAGTAGTGGAGCTACTGTGATGGGAATTGTATCGGACTCTTCTACAAGGTACTTGAGTCATATGATGTGAGCTTTTGGGAAACCGTGCTCTGATACCACCTGTAACAACCCGCCATTTTCAATTATTTAAGTAGGCCTAGTTGGCCAGGTATTACTTAAACAAACTAATATGTTGCTGAATTATAAAAATTTAACAACAATGTATAAGATTCGTTCCCACTGCCTAGGACCGTTTTCCAGTAGCCACACATATTTCTCAATAAAAATTAAAAGGGAGTCCTCATATTTATCATGCGGTGGAGGTAGCCGTAGCCTTTTTTGTGGGGTGGCTACCACTACCATCTCCAGTGCCAGTGCCTCACTCACCCCAGCCGTAGCCGTCTTGTGGGGAGGCTATCCCTGCACTTAGGTGATTGCTACGCCCCGTTTGTGGGGAAGCTCTCGCTACCAATACTAGGGTAAGTGCCTTACACACCCCGGCCATAGCCTTTTTATGGGGAGACGATCACTAGACCAAGGTGATTACTACGCCCCATTTGTGGGGAAGCTCTCATTATCAATTCTCGGGCAAGTGCCTTACACACCCCGACCGTAGACATTTTATTGGGAGGCTATCACTGCACTCGAATGCGATGGAGGAATCGCTGTGCCTCGCTCACCCCGGCCGTAGCCTTTTTATAGGGTGGCTATCACTACTCCAAAACAATACGATACAATACACAATTTACATACATAATACAGCCCCGTGTCAGACTGAGTCAATTCCTAAACCCCGGTTGTAACGACCCGCCATTTTTCAATAATTTAATTGGGCCTAGATGGCCGGGTGTGACTAAAAATCAAACCATAAGTATGACTCATTCAATGAAAACTATGTTTTAAATAAGATATAATAATACTTGTCCCACAGTCTTAGACCGTTTCCCATAGCCACATCTATAACTCAAATAAAAGTAAAAGGGAGTCCTCATGTTTATCTTGCTCAATGCTCTGGTTGTCAACGGCTTCTCCCACCTAATTTCGTATCTGCTGACCTGCGGAGGCAATTCCGCGTTAGTGATAAAACCACTAAGCCGTATAATTAAGGAAACAAGTCAAATATACTCCCTATTCCAAAGTCTTTTCATTACGCGGGGAGGCACTCCGCTACACTCCTACTAATATTATTATGCGGGGAGGCATTCCGCTACACTCCATTTATTATCATGCGGGGAGGCATTCCACTACACTCTATTTATTATTATGAGGGGAGGCACTCCGCTACATTCCATTTATTATTATACGGGGAGGCACTCCGCCACACTCCATATATTATTATGTGGGGAGGCACTCTGCTACACTCCATATATTTGTATGCGGGGAGGGACTCCGCTACACTCCATATATTATTATGCGGGGAGGCACTCCACTACACTCCATATATTATTATGCGGGGAGGCAGTCCGCTACACTCCATTTATTTTTATGCGGGGAGGCACTCCGCTACAC
>JAVDBV010070420.1:0-11224 GCA_032619315.1 Piper longum
GATCTGGACGCTCGACAGCTCGTGGACTAGTGGGGCTCATATAAGGGTACACGCACTATAGATATGGCGGCTAGTTCAGATCGAGACCGTCTGAACTCGAAACTGACTCGAGTCCTGAAATTAACTCTATGAGAGGGAATCGAGGTAAGAAGGCTAAATGGGCTCGAACACTGAACTTAATCAAATTGGGCCCATAGGGGCATAAATCGAGTGATCTAAAATTCCTATGATGCATGCAAATGATGTACCCATAAAATTCCAAACGGATACTAAACGCCGCAATGGCCTAAATCTAAGCCTAAAATCCTGTCTAACATATACAAACAAATCCATACACCTAAGTATACACTGATAAATCGTGATCTCATTATCTGCATGTCTAGCATAATCAGCTACTATAACATGCTCATATGGCCATCTTGGCCTATAATCATAATCTGAAACTAACTTGGCCCGATCTCACTTGAACCAACTCAATACTGACCCAAATAGGGAAAAACTTAAATCGGGTAAAACCCTAACCCGAAAATAGGGTTTTACAGCGTCGGTGATCATGACAGGTACAACTGGAAAGCCGGCCACGAGGCGGTCATGGGGGTGGTAGTGCGGTGGCTAGGGGTGAGGAGGAGACTCGCCGGCGGCGAGCCGAAGTGGCGGCAGCATAACAGTGAAAATTTCAAAATTATGGAAAACCTTGGAAACCAATCGGTGAAGATAAGGGTGAGAGGACGGCTCCGATCTTGCCATATGGCACGATCTGGACGGCTGTCAACTCATGGCCTAGTGGGGCCCACCTATGGGTACACGCACTATAGATATGGCAGCATGTTCGGATCGAGACCGTCCGAACTCGAAACTAACTCGAGTCGTGAAATTGACTCTAAATGTGGCTCGATCAATGAACTCAATCAAACTGGGCCCATAAAGGCATAAATCGAGTGATCTAAAATTCTTATGATGCATGCAAATGATGTACCCATAAAATCCCAAACGGATACTAAATGCCGCAACAGCCTAAATCTATGCCTAAAATCTTAGCTAGCATATACAAACAAATCCGTATACCTAAATATACACTGATAACTCGTGATCTTATAATCTGCATGTCTCGCATAATCAGCCACTATACATGCTCATACGGCCATCTTGGCCTATAATCATAATCTGAAACTAGTTTGGCCCAATCTCACTCGAACCAACTCGATACTGACCCAAATAGTGCAAAACATAAATCGGGTAAAACCCTAACCCGAAATTGGGGTTTTACATCTAGCATCTCTGGGTTATAGGAAAAGAAGGTTGAATCTTGGAGAACTCTGGTCACACTACTCAAGAACTCTTAGTAAGTAATGTCTCATCCTCACGTATGGGATCGAACATCAAATAAACTGGGGAAGTCCACTCGGCTAAGAAAGACCTGCTACATAGGTGTGTCACTCTGATCTATGGCGAAGTCAAGGTATCATATAAGTGGCAGGGGAGATGATGTAAAGAACCGGAAAAAAAAAATAAAATAAAATAAATAAAATAATAATAACGTTCGACGCGGTGGGATCGAAAGTGACAAAATTTATTTTCAATTAAAATAATTATCGTTTGCTGGTTAAGTATGATTGACCCGTTTAACCAGTTAAGTGAACTATACTATTTACCAATTTAACCGGTTAAGTGAACCATACCGTGTAACCGTTTAAGTAGTTAAGTGAATCATGTCGATTACCCGGCTACCCGATTAAGTGAAATACGGGCGAAGTATGTTTTCACATACCCTAGCCGTCATTTCATAACATTATATAAGGAGAAAGGGGAGAACATCATCTTCATATTTCTTCCTCACACATATGCAGGTTTATTCCTTTTCTCGGGTAATTTTCCTTCTCTTCTTTTTACTAAGTTTTCATGCATAAATATATCGGAATCGATAATAAACTTCATAATCATGGAATTAAAGTTTTAAATCAACAAAACTTAAAGAAAAAGAACTAAATTGGAAAAGCCGGAGTTTTGGGCTTGAACAGTGTCGACGACGGTGGGTGAGAAAATCCCGCCGGCCAGGGCAGCGATTGGGTTGCAATCTGGTCGGGAAAGGTCCCTCATGGATCGAGTGTTCCTGAACGACCATCTGATCGGGGCGGCGGAGCTTGCCGGCTGCGAAATCGGCGACGCAATGGCTGGCGGCGGAAATGGCCGAATTGCGGTAATTAACCGATTCCGGTGTCGTCGTAGCCGGAATGTGGCCGGGGGTGGTTGAGGATGAACTTTGGAAGCATGGTGGAGCTTATCGGTGACGGCCGACGGTGGTTGATGCCGGCCGGAGGCGTACGAAGCACAGTCGCGACCGTGATCAAATTGATGAGTTCGGGGGTCGATTGCGAGCAGATAATGATAGCAATAAATAAATGTCATGGTTAGAATTAAAGATCGGGCGGAGATGAGTCGATTCACGGTGGTAGATTAGCTGGTGGTGGTCGGACGACGATGAACAGTGCGTCGGAAAACACCCGATTACACCTCTTTTTGGAGAGAGTTGGGGAAGAAGATGGCATTTTCATGAATATAAGTTGACTAGACACCGGTTTGAGCACCTTGCATCTCGTTGATGTAGTCACTAACTTGTGTTCCATCATTATAGTGAAGATTCATCCACCTCCTGACCAGCAAATTTCGGTTTCCAAAAGTGTCTCTCTCATGCATATACAAGAGCTTATCCCAAAGCTCCTCAGCTATCTTTTTTCCCGTCACATGGTTATATATATTATTATCTAACCATTATCTGATCAAAGCCATCCATTTTATACCCATCTTGATCCATTCAACCATGACACTCGACTCAGCCTTAGTAGTAGGCAGTGGAGGAGGAAACAAAGGAGCCTTCCCATCATCAGTCACAACCGGAGTAGCACTCAACGGTGGACTCGAACTCGACGACTTAGGAGGACCAAGAATTGGATCATATAAATCCTTAGTGAATAAATATTCAATCATACAACCCTTCTAGTGAGTCTAATTTGACATACCCTTAAGGGCAACCATCTTAACATGTTTGCAACTACTAGA
This sequence comes from Piper longum, assembly GCA_032619315.1. Taxonomy (NCBI): domain Eukaryota; kingdom Viridiplantae; phylum Streptophyta; class Magnoliopsida; order Piperales; family Piperaceae; genus Piper; species Piper longum. Next base: position 3,058 of record JAVDBV010070420.1, read on the forward strand.
GAACCTTTCACCAATTTTCATAAGCCACATGAAAATTATGAAGCATAGCCCTCATCATCTAGCTCACATGTTTGCATCAAATTCAACCTTAAATAAGGAATATGACACATTTTTCGAAACAAGTTGGAGTAGAAAACTCTCCTTGTATCGAGAGTCAAAAACTACGGGACCACAACGACCAATTTCTCTTTCTTCTCCCACATGCACCACCAATGGTGACAATGTCCATATCTGCAACCTTTCATGACTCTCCTAAAGGAAAACACTCCAAGTACTTTCCCTTTGGGGAAGTTCCATGGCGTGTTCTCCTTTTGGGGGAGACATGAGAGGTTGTAGATCTAAACAAGGTCACCATTGGTGGTGCATGTGGGAGAAGAAAGAAATTGTTTGTTGTTGTAAAGACCCGAAAAAAAAAATCGACATGGTAGGATCGAACGTTGGGAAACAGCCGGAGTTTGGGCGAGGTGAGCGACCGTAGGTAAGGAAATTCAAGGCAGTCGCTCACATTTCTGACCACCCACAGGGTGCTAGACTAAAGGGTGGTTTTGGCGTGCCCCTAATTTCCGATGGGTTGAGGAATTACAGCATTTATTAGGCGAAATTGCAAGGGTGGCAAAAAGAGGGCAAAACAGAGGACGACGGTGGGTGAGGAAATCCGGCCGTCCGGGGAGGAAATTGGGTTGCAATCAGGTCGGGAAAGGTCCCTTAAGGGTCAAACAGGCCAAGGCGACCACCCAATTGCGGCGGCGGAATTAGCGACGCATTCGTGTCGCTGTGGTGTGGCGAAAACTGTTGTAATCGGGCCAATCCGATGTCGCCGTGATTAGAAGGTTGCCGGAGGTGGTCGGGGATGAGCTGTCACGGCATGGCGGGGATGGTCGGAGTCGGTTGATGGTGGTTGACGACGGTTGATGGCAGCCAGAGGCGAATGGAACATAGTGGACAACTGTGAACGAAATGATGACTTCAGGCTATGATTGTGGACAAAATACGATAGGAGTGGCCAAAGGTCTTGGTCGGGGTCGGAGTTGGTACGGAGGTAAGTTGATTGACTGGGGTGGCTTGACCGAAGGTAGCTTTCCATTGTCAAACAGTCCGTTGGCCCCAATCACAGCTCTGTTTTGGGATAAAAAGAGAGTTGGGGAAGATGGCAGTTTGTAAATACGAGTTGACTCGCCACAGTTCGAGTTAAAAAAATAATATCAACTCGTAATAAATCTTTAAAAATAATTAGTCTAATGGGGTATGAGTTAAGTTGCTAACATAATAAAATATTATACAAAATTGCCATAAATAATAAAATACGATCATGATAAATAGTTAATAATTAATTGGCTTATTAAAAACGATTAAATTAAATTGGAGGTTATCAATGATAAATAAAATAAAGACGTTACCTTTGTCATATTAAATTAATATTTGGTAAATGAAACAATTATTTTAATAACAAGTTAGTAAGGTAGAAAATGGGTTAATGAAATATAACTATGTAGAAATTACGAAATAGCATAATTAAATAAGGAAGGGTTATCCTTATTGAATTAAATAAATTATTTAATGTGGCAAATTTTATTCTGTCAAAAATTGATAGATTATAGTAGTCATATAGTTGCATGAATTTTCTACATGAATAAAACTATACTCATGTATAATTTTATGTCCTCCTTTAGACTAGGATCGTTAATCGCAGTCGTGGGATTTTGTACTCGCTACTAGGTCTATATAATTATTGAAATGTTGTATATTTCCTTCTAGCAGCCCTGGTCAGCCTGAGCCCAGATTCGACCACAATGTACCGTGTGCAACTGGGGTCAAGGAATTGACTCAGTCTGGCACGGGGCAGCAACTTTTTTCAAATAATAATAAGAGTGTAGCAGAATGCCTCCCCGTATAATAGGAGTGTAATGGAATGCCTCCCCGTATAATAGGAGTGTAGCGGAGCGCTTCCCTGTATAATAGGAATGTAGCGGAATGCCTCCCCGTATAATAGGAGTGTAGCGGAATGCCTCCCCGTATAATAGGAGTGTAGCGGAATGCCTCCCAGCATAGTAGGAGTGTAGCGGAGTGCCTCCCCGCATAATAAGAAGACTTTTGAAATAAGGATAGAGTGTATATTTAACTTGTTTCTTTAATTATATGGCTTAGTAGATTTATCACAAACGTAGGATTGCCTCCGTAGGTGTGCAGGGTCAGGCATAGATTGAGAGCAGGGTTGGTGGATCTTTTACCAACCAAGGTTCAGAGAAAATGATAATGCGTTGGACTTCATTTTTATTTATTTAAGTTATAAATGAGGTTACGGGAAATGGTTCAAGAATGTGGGATGATTATTATTATATCTTGTTTAAAACATAGTTTACTTTTAATGAATTATACTTATGGTTTAATTTTTAAGTAACACCTAGCCAGCTAGGCCCACACTATGTTGAAAAATGGCGGGTCGTTACAAGTGGTATCAGAGAATGGTTTCCCACTAGCTCACATTTTATGACCTAAGTACCTTGTTGAAAAGTCTAATTTTTATCTTTTCCCAATGTTTTATGTTATTAATGAATAAGTGTACTCTCTAACAAACCTAAGTAATAACTGAAAAAAAAAATTAAGCATAACATCAATATGGGATGGTGTGCCACTTATGTGTCATGCTAGGTGCATGTGACACCTAAACCAATAACTCGGGCGAGTGAGGGGAGCTTCCAAACTGAGTGCCACCAGTAGTCCAAGTGGTGCTAACAGCTGTCGATGATAGTGACCGTTATACTGTGGAAAAGTTCCGAAAGAATGGAGCTGAGGTATTCATTGGAGGCAAAGATCCAATGAAGGCAAAAAGCTAGATAGACATTATTGAAAAAGCTTTTAGAGCTCTATCTGTGCTACACCACCATCAAGTGAGGTTAGCAACATGCATGCTTCAGGAGGAAACATCTTACTAGCGGAAATCCATGGAAAAGACCATCTTTTATCACCGAGAGATCTCATCCATCTCATGGGTAGAAATTATAACAGCTTTCAATGGACAATACTTTCCAGAGTCCGTTGTCCAAAAGAAAGCACTGGAATTCGCCACTCTAGCTCACAAGGAAGATTCGGTCAGGGAATATGCCAAGAATTTTGTACAGTTGGAACGTTTTGCACCTGGGATTTTGGCAATTGACAAGGCTAGAGCGGACAAATTCTTCTGGGGGTTAAAGCCAGAATTGAGGAGTAGCGTTGCTACAATGCCAAGAGGCACTATAACCGAAGTGATTTAGGCAGCCACTACTCATGAATTGGTGTACGAGCATGACCATGCAGAGAAACAGGAAAAGGCTACTATTCAATATAGGAATGTCAACCAGGATAGTAGCAAAAACTAGTCTAGAGAACACCAACAGCAGAACTATCAAAGAAACGTCAATGGGAACCGCAAAAGGAAGTTTCGGGAGATTCCGTATCGACTATGTAAAAACTGCAACAAGATGCATTCAGGGCCATGCAATGAGCCCCGTCAGTGCTATAACTGCAGAAGGATGGAACACATGCAAAAGGAGTGTCGTCAACCTCCGAGGCAACAACAAGAGCAGCCTGAGAAAGAAGAGGCATCAGCTCCTATTCGCCATCCAGCACCTGGAAAACCGGTGGACAAAGGGAAGGAGAAACTATATGCAGTCAAAATTGAGAACACTGAGGAGGATGACTACACAGTTCGAGGTAAAATTCTGATTCAAAATATTTGTGTGGATGTTTTATTTGATTCAGGGGTGTACACATTCATTCCTTTCATCCCTATTAGTTAAGAGTCTAGGACTCCAAACATCTCCATTATCCAAGACTTATAGAGTCACTACTGCAACTGGGGACCGTGAAGTCACCATGTTAGGAGTTACTAACCTATCCTTAGATATACAAGGGAAACCCTATGTGTGGAATTTTATCGTGTATGGGGTAAAAGGGTTTGATGTACTGTTGGGGATGGACTTGTTGTCGGCACACCAGGCGTTTCTTGATTGTAAAGGGAAGAGAATGGTGACAAAATCTTGTATTTGAGTGAGGCAACCGAGTTGTTCTATGAGGGTAGTCAAGCCTTTTTTACTAACTTAGTGGAGTTTGAGTCCAAATCCAAAGAGTTATTTGTGATTCCGGTGGTAGCAGAGTTTTCGGACGTATTCCCTGATGAACTTTGAGGGTTACCTCCTCAGCGGGCAGTGGAGTTTGTCTTTGATCTGACACCTGGAGTAACACCAATCTCTAAGGCACCATACTGCATGGTTTCGGCAGAACTCAAAGAGTTAAAGAGTCAACTGGAAGAGTTGTTACAAGAAGGCTACATCTTGCGAAGTACTTCACCCTGGGGAGCCCCTGTTCTTTTTGTCAAGATGAAGGATGGCTCACTTCGACTGTGTATTGACTATCGCAAGCTCAATCAAGTGACGGTCAAGAATCGGTACCCCTTACCGAGGATTGATGACTTATTTGATCAGCTGAAAATAGCCGGAGTATTTTCTAAAATAGACTTGCAGTCTGGATATTACCAACTGCGAGTTAAAGAATCGGATATATAGAAAACAGCTTTCAGAACTCCGTATGGGCATTATTAGTTCCTGGTTATGTCTTTTGGTCTAACAAATGCACCAGCGGCCTTTATGTCACTGTTGAACACAATATTCCACACATACTTGGACAAGTTTATTATCGTGTTTGTGGATGACATTTTGGTCTATCTAGATAATGAGGAGGACCATGTAAAACACCTGTCCATTACTCTTCTACTCCTCAGGGAGAATCAACTGTTTGCCAAACTATCAAAGTGTGACTTCTCGTTGAAGGAGGTGAATTTCCTCGGACATATATCTCAAAGGCAGGAGTTGTAGTAGATCCATTAAAAGTGAAAGCAATCACTGATTGGCCACAACCCAAGTCAGTCACTGATATTCTAAGTTTCCTTGGGCTAGCAGGTTACTATCGGAAATTTATTAAAGATTTTTCCTTGGTGGCATCGCCAATTACTCAGACGCAAGGGTGTCAAGTCTGAATGGAGTAGAAAGTGTGAGGAGAGTTTCCAGTCTTTGAAGAATAGTCTAACTACTGCACTGGTCTTGACTTTTCCAAATGGTAATGAAGGATTCGTAGTCTTCAATGATGCATCTCTAGTAGGGTTAGGATGCATCCTTATGCAAGATAGTGAGGTGGTGACTTATGCCTCGCGCCAATTGAAGATTCACGAGCAAAATTATGTGACCCATGACTTGCGACTGGTAGCAGTGGTTTTTGCATTAAAGATTTGGACACACAACTTGTACGGAGCTCAAATCGAAGTGTTCACTGATCACCATAGTTTGAAGTATATCTTCACGCAAAATGACCATTATCTTCGTCAAAGGTGGTGGATAGAATATTTGAAGGACTATGACTTCCAAATCTTATAGCATCCGGGAAAAGCGAACATTGTAGCTGACACTATGAGTCGGAAGAGCAAGGTGAATAAGGGCCAACAACTAGCTAGACTTTGGGCTATGTCAGCAGAAGTGGTGGCCATCAATCTAGTGGAACAACTAACAGGATTACTGGCAAACTTGGTTATTTCCAATGAATTGGTGGACCGAGTTAAGCTAGCATAAACAGAGGATGAGGAGCTGAATGAGATGTTGAACAAAACTCTTGACATGGTAGCAGATTCCAACAGTGTAATAAGATTTAGAGGGAGGTTATGTGTACCCAATTATGATGTACTCAGGCAGAATATCATGAAGGAGGCTCATCGCTCAAAGTTCTCAATAGTCCCTGGGGTTACAAAGATGTACCGGGACTTAAAACGAACCTACTGGTGGATTGGGATGAAGAGGGATGTGGTGGAAAAAAGAGGGCAAAACAGAAGCTCAAGGTAGCTTAGGATAATAGGAGTATAGCGGAATGCCTCCCCATATAATACGAGTGTAGCGGAGTGCCTCCCTGTATAATGGGAGTGTAGCAGAATGCCTCCCCATATAATAGGAGTGTAGCGGAATGCCTCCCCGTATAATAGGAGTGTAGCGGAATGCCTCCCCATATAATACGAGTGTAGTGGAATGCCTCCCCATATAATAGGAGTGTAGCGGAGTGCCTCCCCGTATAATAAAAAGACTTTTCAAATAAGGATAGAGAGTATATTTAACTTGTTTCTTTAATTATATGGCTTAGTAGTTTTATCACAAACGCGGAATTTCCTCCGTAGGTGTGCAGGTTCAGGAATAGATTGAGAGCGAGGTTGGTGGATCTTTTACCAACCAAGGTTCAAAGAAAATGATAATGCATTAGACTTCCTTTTTATTTATTTGAGTTATAAATGAGGTTATGGGAAACGACCCAAGACTGTGGGACAATTATTATTATATCTTGTTTAAAACATAGTTTACTTTGAATGAATTATACTTATGGTTTAATTTTTAAGTAACACCTAGCCAGTTAGGCCTACACTATGTTTAAAAATGGCAGGTTGTTACAGTTGTGGTCCCATGGTTTTTGACTCTCGATATAAGGAGAGTTTTCTACATTAAATGTCTATTCTTTTGGTATTATTTTATCGGTTATTTCTCAAGCATTATTTTCCCATATCTTGTGTTCGCTATTGTTGATATCAAATTTTGGGGATTTTTCTCAACAATTGGTGCCATTTGTGGGAACTTTCATTCAATCGGATCTTTATTTGAGTAGGAGTCATGGTGGACACTTCCAAGACTGGGAATATTGAGAAATTTGATGGAACAAATTATCAATGGTGGAGGATGCAGATTCAGGATAAGAGCAACTACATCAACCGCTTGTAGGTGCCAAGGCGGATTTCAATCAACTGTTTGGAGTGGTGAGAGATGCTTCAGACAAAGCCATGGGTAGTATACTACAATAGGAGGCCATGGTCCATTGTCTAAGAGTATGGCGGGTTTACTTGTTGGGATCTGATTTCATTGTCATCATGGGCAATGTAGCTAACATATTTTTCAGGACCTAGAAGAGGAAATCTCTACGACAAGCAAGGTGGCAGGAACTACTGGGGTAGGTCAGAGAGTTGGCAAAGGCAGATCTGGATGGCAAGAAGCTAGTTGACAAAGTTAGTAGGGGCTAGACTCGCATGTATTGGTTAGATGATGAGTTAGTCTATGGTAGCAGTTGTTAGCTATCTGTCCCTACGGGTAGACTAAGACGAAAGCTTAGGGAGGAGTTCCACAATCCCTTGGATAAGACCTCCAAGTAGGGACTGAGTGCATGCTCTAATATCTAGGGTGTATTATTGGCCGATAATGGAGGTTGATAATAAAGTTTTTGTCAGACAATGTTTGGTGGGTCAGTAGGATAAGGTCGAGAGAAGATTAGAGGCTGGGTTGCTGCAGCCACTACCTACACCTTCAAGACCATGGAGTTCAGTCTTAATGGAGTTGGTGTTCGGATTACCTAGGGTGAAGGGAATGCTAGCAATGTTTATGGGTTGGTTTTCTAAGTACTCGTATTCGCAGTAATACCACAGAGGTGCTCAGTTGAGATTGCTGCCGAATGGTTCCTTAGGAGCATGGGTAAGTACTATGTTCCCGACCGACATTGTTACAGCTAACCATTCTTAGTCTAACGGGTAGACTGAGAGGGAAAATGCATTGAGGCATTTTGTCACAGCCAGTTGGAGGAACTGGTTGGATCTTCCTGAAGCGATGCAGCTTTGTTATAAACAACATTGTTATTCAGTTACGGGGCTTAGTTCTTTGGAAGTTGTTACGGGCTACCAACATCTTACACCACTAGAGGATGCTCCACAGGGGGGTGGAGTACGGTGTCCAACAACACGGGATGCAGTGGATACATTGGCCGAGGCAATGAGTAGAATGAAGAGATATGCTAACTCAAGGGCATTGTCATTCAGAGTGTGTAACGACCCGCCATATTTCACAATATTTGTGTGGGCCTAGATGGCTAGGTGTTACTTAAACAACTACTAAATTGCTGAATTATAACAATTAAACAACAATATATAATATTGGTTCCCACTGTCTAGGACCGTTTCCCATAGCCACATCTATAACTCAAATAAAATTAAAAGGGAGTCCTCATATTTATCTTGCTCTATGCCCTGGTAGTCAATGGCTTCTCCTACCTAATTTCGTATCTGCACACCTGCGGAGGCAATTCCGCGTTAGTGATTACAACACTAAGTAGTATAATAGAT
>JAVDBV010070421.1:0-17397 GCA_032619315.1 Piper longum
CACCTGGGTCTAGTGATCGCCTCCCCATAAAAAGGCTACGGCCGGGGTGTGTAAGGCACTTGCCCGAGTATTGATAGTGAGAGCTTCCCCACAAACGGGGCTTAGTAATCACCTGGGTCTAGTGATCGCCTCCCCATAAAAAGGCTACGGTCGGGGTGTGTAAGGCACTTGCCCGAGAACTGGTAGTGAGAGCTTCCCCACAAACGGGGCATAGCAATCACCTGAGTGCAATATAGCCTCCCCACAAAAAGGCTACCGGGGTGTGTGCTAAGCACTGGCACTGGAGATGGTAGTGGTAGCCTCCCCACAAAAAAGGCTACGGCCGGCGTGTGCGGATCACTGTGGATGCCTCCTCCACATTGTTTTGGAGTATAGCGGCATCGCTCCACCACATATTAAAACGAACATAGAAAACTAGTTGAATGTACTTGACTTGTTTTGCCTATTATACTACTTAGTGTTGTAATCACTAACGCAGAATTGCCTCCGCAGGTGTGCAGATACGAAATTAGGTGGGAGAAGCCATTTACAGGCAGAGCATGGAGCAAGATAAATATGAGGACTCCCTTTTAATTTTCATTGAAAAATATGTGTGGCTACTGGGAAACGGTCCTAGACAGTGGGAACAAATCTTATACATTGTTGTTAAATTTTCAAAATTCAGCAACTTATTAGTTTGTTTAAGTAACACCTGGACATCAAGCCCAATTAAATAATTGAAAAATAGCGGGTCGTTACAGACAGATTCCGAGAACAGTGCAATGTGACATCCAGATGAGATGGCCACACTAGTCAGATTGTTCAGTCTGCATGACAATGTACGTATGGGCTATACCTAGGGTACACAGGTCAGATGATTGACAAATGGTGAGACATGAAGTATGGGCTATGGCTAGGGTATATAAATCAGATGGTTAGTAGATGGTCAGACATATTGTGTGACCGTAGCTAGCGAGTGGAGTTCGATTTGTATTAGAGCCTTTGGCTTAGATGATGGGTTTAGCGACGGAGTGCCCTTCAAGGAGATAGTATTTTCCTTGTGCTTCACCAGCACAATTAGGTCCTTACCTTGAGACATAAGATTAAGCCTTTACTCCGAGTATGGGAGGTACCTTTGTGGTACTATTTAGGACTTACAATGCAGGTAGTCGATGATAGACCGTCCGGAGGAGACAACTTCACCCAAGCTTGGGAGCCTGATCGGATCATCTTGATCAGATAAAGGGACACCAGTGTTTGCTCATCTTGACTTATAACATTGCTTGAGAGTCTACCACAACGGTAGTAGTCATGTGAGTTAAGATTAGGACTACAAATCGGTACGGTATTAGCGATAGTGTTTGACTTAGATTGGCGATAGTGATCCATGTAGTTTATTAGTATATACCTTTATTTGGTACTAAAGTACATCGTATGAAAGCAGAACTCGCATCACACCTTAGTATAGCTGCAAGATCTAGAACAGAGTGCTTTGCGTATACCCCTAGTTGACCTATCACATTGATGAGGATCAGAGAGATATGGGTAGATGTTAGGTCGTGTACATCGCAATGATATAGTTTTTCCTAATGTAGTTTAGACTAGTACCCTGTAGTACTCTAGAGTACCTGCTCTACTACCCCGTAGACCCTTAGGGGTGAGCTTAGATTTTTCACGCCGATGTCATTGCATTTTAGTCACAAAAGTTTGTAGTGGCCTTAGGAGCTAGTCCAGCGAGATGACTCAAGCATGCATGGTCAGTCCAGGGAGACGATTCGAGTATGCATGGTCAGTCCAACGAGACGATTAGAGTATGTATGGTCAGTGTAGATAGATGATCCTAGCATATATGGCATGTAAATCAGATGATTCGAGCACGTGTAATCTATATAGCAAAATTAGTACGGAGCTTGTGAGCTTTGTCAACATTCAGAGATCTAGCTTCATGTTGGTATGCATGGACAGTGTGTAGCTAGCTTTCGAGGGAGAGCTACCACTATGTCAGTAGGATGGCATCTTCAATTGAGTCATTCAATCGCAGTTGATGTAAGAAATTTCGAGGATGGAATTTTTATAAGGAGGAGAGGTTGTAAAACCCCCATTTTCGGGTTAGGGTTTTACCCGATTTGAGTTTTACCCTATTTGGGTCAATATCGAGTTGGCTTGAACGAAATCGAGTGCTACTAGTCCAATAAAAAAACTAATACAAACTAGCTAATCGGTATTCCATTACCCACAAAAACCTATAAAGTTTCAAACTTGCCCCATACTAGGCGGTAAGCAAACATACTTAAACAAGTTCATGCTTGCATGCACGGGTACTATTCATATTCATACATACAATGCTTACGCCCTCACATCCTCTATTGTAAAACCCCCATTTTTGGGTTAGGATTTTACCTGATTTGAGTTTTTCCTTATTCGGGTCAATATCGAGTTGGTTCGAGCGAGATTGAGCCAAACTAGTTTCAAATTATGAGTATGGGCCTAAATGGCAGTATGACCATGCTATAGTGACTGATTATGCCTGATATGTAGATGATAAGATCATGAGTTATCACTGTATAATGAGGTCTACAGATTTGTTTGTAGACCTAGATTTAGGTCGTTGCAGCGTTTAGTATCTGTTTGGGATTTTATAGGTACATCATTTGCATGTAGCCTAGGAATTTTGGATCAGTCGATTTATGCCCATGTGGGCCCAGTTTGATTGAGTTCACAGTTTGAGGCCCATTTAGCCTTCTTACCTCGACTCCCTCTTATAAAGTCATTTTTAGAACACGAGTCAGTTTCGACTTTGGACGGCCTTAATCTGAACTTTTCGTCCATAAATATGTTGTATATATACATAGGTGGACCCCACTAGGCTACTGAGTTGTCGGACACTTAGATCGTGCCACGTGGCAAAATTTGATCCGTCCACTCAACCCTAGCTGCCCATATAAATTTTGAGGTTTTCTCTCGTTTTCAGATTTTCCACCTTTAACGCCGCCGGCACTTTAGCTTGCCGTTGGCGATAACCCGGTCCTCCTCCGGCCAAATTATCTTGCGGTCGGTTTTCGAGTCATACCCACGATCGCCACTGGCACCGCCACAGTCGCCCTCGGAGACGATCTTTTTGGAGTCGGTTTTTGCCATTGTCGCCACCCACTCGGGTCATTTTCTGGCCCAGGCAAGCCACCACCGGCCACTCCGACCACATAAGCAGCTACCCCTCACCCAGATCTACACTTTTAGACCGACATCGACCTCTGTCGTGGACGAGATCGCCGCCGGCAACGTCGCGACACATGGCGGCGATGCCGCCTGTTTCCGACCGACCAGCGCCCGGACTAGACCGGTCATCCCCGCCATCACCCTCGTCATCCTCTCCTCTGTCGATCCCGACTGGCGGCCACCCCAGCCGCATGCCGTGGCCGTTCTCCGGAGACGGGCGCCGCCGCCCGTGTCTTCCCGTTTACCTGGTTCGCGGATCGCTTACCCGTGACCACGTCCGCTAGCCTGTGACCGCATCCGCTGGTCATCTCCAAGTCCGTCTATCCTGTCCATGTCCGCCCAGCCAACCCAACACATTTTCCAGCCCGGGTTGGTTTAAGCCATTCAGCTTGATTCGGTATGGTTAAGATTGGTTCGGTCCGGTTTAACTCATTTTTGGACAGTTTTTGTCCGTTCTTGCACTGTTTTCGGTAATTCGAGAACTTCTATATTAGTTTAGATGCATATTCACATAGTTTAACATGATTGAATGTTATGATGAATTTCTTTAAATTATTATTTTATTTAATTATTTATTTATTTATTTTTATTGATATGTTTATCATATAAGACGAATGTTCACATGATTATTTGTTATTATGAAAATTATATTTGCTTATGAATATCAGTCTTATTTTGGTCATTGAAATTTATTTATTTATTTATTTATTTATTTGTTCGTTATGTGCATGTTATTATTTATTTTTATGTAATTATGTATTCTTCTATTGAATGACTATGATATTATTAATATTTATTATTAATGAGTATGAACTATTTGTTTATTTATTTATGTATTTATTGAATTATTATATATTTATTTATTTATATGCTTACTAACAAGAGTGTATATTGATACTTACTCGTGTTTATCTTAATATTTATATAGTATAATTATATTATTATTTTATGATTAGAGTATTGTTTATGTTTATGTACTCACTATTTATCTAATTACCTGTGAATACATTTCTTTGTTTATTTATTTATTTATTAGTTATATTATGTCTCGATTTGCGTGCAACATGTTCAGCTATAGGTTTCTCACTATTATTTTCTTGTTATGATGTGTTGATGATATGAGCATACACCATGAGCATGCATCATATAGAGACATTAGGTTGTTACTTAGCAGTGGGCTCCGATGTAGACTTCGAAGTCCAAGCTCGGCGTAGATGTGCAGATACACTTGGAGTTTGTACCACAGGTCCGTATGACTCTCTCCCTCTTTGCTTGACTCCTTTTGTGTAGAGTTTGATCGTATTTTATATGTAGGACAGCATCGGCGAAGTTTTATCGGATCCCTCCGATGTCGGGTCATTTAGCCGTGTTTTCTATGCAAGTTTAATAAAACTACGAGGATGAGATCCCTTGTTGGTTTTCGAACTTTAGCTCCAGAAATTTATTATACAAGCCTCATCCCTAAGATTATTATATAAGTACGCGCTGTTTTACGGATTTCACGAATAAGATATTGAGTGGTACGGAGATATGTATGGACCGTGCTACTACTCCTTCAAACCATGAGGTAGTGTGGGTGTATGATGGTACTGCGTAATGCATCGCATTTGATGAATGCTACACACACTTGAGCTCAATCCAATATTTGCTTTCTTCCATTTATTTATTTTGATGTGTTTTTATGTTTATTTCGCAATGTCTTCCATTCTCATGACACTAAGAGGGCTATTTCGTTCTATTATATTTATCGAGTCTCACTGACCAATAATATTAAACATGACTCGACTCGATCGTAACATTTCTGATTTGGTTCTTAAGTGAACCGAAATCGGGGTGTTACATCTATATTACACCCGCCATGGAACTCAAGTGGCAAAAGGAACAGTTAAATTAGTGCCACAAATCAGGGAATGTACTGCATTACGCAATACCCTCATACACCGCACTACCTCAGTGTATGAAGGAGTACTAGCATGGTCCATGCATATCTCCATACTGCTAACTCTCTTGTTCATAAAATCCGTACAAAGGGACAGCCCTACGAACCGGTGGTCCAAGCTCCGAGCATGTTTGCACATAAATGGTGAGCTCCGACTCCAAAACCTACATTTAAACCCACTGCTAAGTGAAATATCGATGTCTCTAGATGATGCATGCTTGTGGTATGTGCTCATATCATCAATACATCATAATAAGGAAAACAGTACTAACAAACCTATAACTACATGTGGCGACACATAAATTGAGACATAATACTAATAAATAATAAATAAATAAACTTGGAAATGCCCACATAGACAATTATATCAATATTAAATACATGAACATAAATATTACTGTAATAATAAAATAATAATATAATTATATACTATATGAATAAGAGGGTAAGCATGAGTAAACATATATACTCGTGTTAATAATCATATAAATAATTAAATAAATGATAATTCAACAAATAAATAAATAAGCAAATAAATCATACTCATTAATCATGAAAAATAATAATATCATAGTTATACAATACAATAATACATATTAAATACATATACATAATAATGTATACATAATGAATAAATAATTTATATGCATATATATCTACACACACACACAATTTAGTAAACATAATAAGACTAATATTCATAAATAAATATAATATTAAGAATAACAAATAATCATGTAAATATTCATCATATAGGATAAACATCTAAATAAAAATAAATAAACAATAATTAATAAATAAATATATAATTATATATATGTTAATAATATTAAAATATGCTAAATAATGTGAATATGAATCTATACTAATGTAAGTGTTTTCAAATTACCCAAAATACTCAAAAAACGACCGAGAACAGTTGAAAATGATGTTAACCGGATCAAACTTAGCTGAACTAGACCGAGTTGGGGTGAGTCAACTTGATCTGAGTTAAATAAATTTACTAGGCTGAGTCGGTTGGGCTGGTCTTGACACATGGACACGAAGACAGGCTCGGACTGGTAGACTCTTGCATAGCTAGGCAGATGCAAATGTGGGCAGTGGACGCGAACATGGGCAAAAGGGTCGGACAGAGCATACGGTGCTTGTTGCCAAAAAATGCCGATGGTGGCTAGGGTCCATGCAACGAGGAGGATGATGGTGACAGCAATCAGCAGAGTTGAGCCACTGGCCGATCGAAAAACAGCCAAGAAAACGGTATAATTGCCCTGGCACGGTGGCGTCACCGGTGGCGATTGTGGGCATGGTGCTGGTTGTGGGTGATCTCAATGGTGAGTACAGATAGATAACTATCTGCGAGGTGGTCACAGCCATACCGATTTGGTGGCTGGAGGAGGCCCGGGGTCTCGTTGGCGGTAAGCCACAGTGGTTGCGGCAGTAAGGTGAAAATCCTCAAAATTGTGGAAAATCTCTATAAATCAACATGGTGCAGCAAGGGTTGCCGTAGACAGCTCAGATCTTGCCAGGACGCATGATCTAAACGTCCTAGTGGGGCCTACCTATGGGTACACGCAATATGTATATGGACAAAAAGCTCGGATTGAAACCAACGAAAGTCAAAACTGAATTGAGGCCTAAAAGTTACTCTGTAGGGGGGAATCAAAGCAAGAAAGCTAAATAGACCTCGAACCCGAAACTCAATCGGGTGAAAACCTACGACTCAATCAAGCTGGGCCCATAGGGAGATACCTATGATGCATGCACATGAGATACCTTGAAAATCTCTAACGAATACTAAATGCATCAATGAGCTAGATCTAGGCCTAAAAACTTAGCTAACTCATAAAAATTGTATACCTCGCGTATACACTAATAACTCGTGTTCTACTATATTATATCTGAAACTATCATCTGCACGTCGGACATACTCAACCACTATAACATGCTCATACAACCATATGGGCCCATACTCATAGTCTGATAATCTGTTTAGCTCGAGCACGTTGAACCAACCCGAGAGTGGCACGAGCCGAGAAAACCACAATTGGGTAAAACCCTAACCCGAAGCTGGGGTTTTACAACCTCTCCTCCTTATAAAAATTTTATCCTTAGAATTTCTCTCATTAACTGTGATCAAGAGGAGTCAACTGAAGATGACATCTTGCAGGTAATTTGGCAATTTTCCCTCGCAAACTAGCTACAAATGACCAAAACATATCAACATGATGTTGGAACTCTAAACATTGACAAAGCTCACTAGCTCCTTAATAATCTGGATGGACGGATTACATGTGTTGTAATCATTTGGCAAAACATGTCATACATGCTAGTATCATTTGGCTGGACTAACCATACATGCTTAAATCATCTCATTGGACCGACATGCATGCTCGAATCATCTCCCTGGACTGACCATGCATGCTCGAGTCAACTAGCTCCTAGGTCCACTGCCAACAATGGGGACTAAAATGTAATGACCTTAGCAAGAAAAATTTATGCTCACCCACAAAGGGTCTACTGGGTGGTTGAGCAAGTAAACTGTTGGTAGGAGGTATGCGACATAACATCTACCCATGTGTCCTTGATCCTCATTAATGTGATAGGTCAACTACATGTACCCTTAGAGCACTATGCTCTAGGTCCTACAGCTATACTATTGTATCTTGTGAGTCCTACTAGCATATGGTGGACTCTAGTAGCAAATAAAGGTATATGCTAATGAGCTATATGGCTCAATGTCGCCAATCTAGGTCAAACACTTAGGTGTCCCTAGAAGAAGAACTAGAATACTCACCAGTTCCTATCTAATTCAGTCTCGAGTCAAATATCTCACTTTATTCCATAATTGAACACGGACAACTAATACAGCTCCACTGCATGCTTTGGCTCGCGTAACTATCTACATAACCACTAACTACTAGTAAGGTCGTCTCTCTGTGATGGAATGATGTCGAGAACACCTATACATGTATAGTGTGTATCAAGGAGTATGAAAACAGACTCTACTTGGAACTATGGAGTCTGCATCTAATCTGTGGCATGTGCACTGATCAATGTTTGCTCATCTCAACCATCTAGTAAACTGATTGTAGGACTAGAATATCTGGAAAGGTGAATATGATAATACCCAGGTGAAACCTTGGCTCTGTCTGAGATATCTTGTCACATGGAAAGAGATTGGATCTATCATAGAAAAATAGGTATAATACTCTAGTACTCTAACTGGTAGGTGTCTCATCCTCACATACTTTGAAAGCATTTCTTTATGTGTGGTGATGTATGGATATCTATTAGAGTAACAATGGTGTAATTATACTCTATATAGGATATTGGGTGGCTCAAAAATATGGGTATGGACATGTCTCTAAGATCAACATGATTGGACTCCGCCATAGGTGGCCAGCCTATGGAACAATTAATCAATGATGAGTCTGGGAGATGACTCCAAAGTGGATCTAGTTGAATCAACTAATAGTAGCGATCTGTTTCTAGATACCGTACTAGTCACGCACTTCTAAACGGATGGGGTTCAAACAACCCAAAGAACCACTATCTCTCCTCGAGTCTGTGGGGACTCATAGTGAGGTTTGACACGTGTCTTATACTCTCTTCACTGGTGTGCGACCTGCCATCCCGTACCGATTTGTAGCACTAATCTTAATTCACGCGATTACTACCATTGTTGTAGACTCTCAAGAAAAATCTATAAGTCAAGATGAGCATACACAGGTGTCCCTCTATCTGGTCAACATGATCCGGTCTGAATGGATCCCACTACGGCGGCCTAGTGAGCCTTGCTCACTGGGATTTCCTAGCAGTGGTGCGGCTCCAAATCGGCTATACACCGTTCCGCTATGATCATGAGTAGGGCAAGCTTATCCGGGAGATGCAGGCGGTGAAGCCCTATTCTAAGTACTTCGAGTTCTTACCATGATTACCCCTACTCATTGATCCACTCATTAAAGTACTGTCAGCTAGACTTGGAGCAATCTTTGCACACACGTCACGTATGAAAATATGTTTTAACTTAATCGACTGAGAGTTTCCTCTGATACCAAAACTGTAACAGCCCAAATCCAGTTCAAACTCGAGAACCGAACTGGAATGTCACTGGTCCCGCTTGGGCTGGCTAACCCAAGCCTAACCCTACTCATCACTCTTGGCATCTCGAAATGGAAGATATCAATCTCTATTCATGGATGAATGAAGAAAAATAAACCTAACATGCTACTATATGAATGACATGCCAAATAGTTTACAGAACAAAATAATTAAGATAAAGTCGATACAAATTTTAGAAAATAGAACGGAAAGAATTTTCCCTAAAAATGCAATGAAGGGTAACCCTATAAAATCAACATGAATACATATATAAATAAGTAATAAAATATTCACACCATTAATTCATTCAACTGCACAATTCATTTCTCTATTGAATCTCGACTCAACTTTTGATTTACCTTCATCTTACCTAACTAAACTAGGTCTTAACCCTTCTATGCATTATATTCACATTTCTCATTAATTCTGGCATTGACTTATTTATTGTACTTATTCAATATCTAAACATATTATTGTTAGCAATCTTTCTATTGTAGCATACATCATATCACACCACATAATCATGTATTGTATTTCATTACATCATCCTTAAAATATTAAACATGCTATCATCGAACAAGTATGTATGCAAGAGACGTCACTGCTACTCTGTCCAAGAAGGCTTATCCTACTCATGATCATCAGCTACATATATTATAAAAATACGTTAGTAACGAGTGTTACTAGTCGAAAAATATAACAAAAATCAAACTGCCTAGGAGAGTAAACTCTCATATGAAAGAAAACATTCATATACTTCTAGTGAACTCACTCAAGGGTGCCTACAAAGGAGCCACTATGCTACAGACTTGGTAGCATCCAAAACTATCTGATTTGTTGTAGCTTATGCCTCTCTCGGCATTTTTTCATTTCATTTTCTAGTCCCTCGGGACTACTAGTATATCATAAGCCCTCACCTTACCTCTATAATTCTCTTGGCCTCGAGCATGAAGACAGAGTACTTTCAAGTAGTCACCTTTAGTACCCTCTGAATCACAAGTCCAGACGTACGCTGTACTAAATAGTACCCATAAACCTCCACGTTTCACCGGGTGTGAGAAATTCAAAATGGGAATTGTGAGGATCCCTCGGGATTGGAAAAACCCGCCCACTAATCCAAAACCTGCTTTGACTAGCATGTGCACCCACTTATGGTACGTACAAATCAGTTTTCTCATCTCTCGTCTCACTAAAACTCGATAAAACTATATATAGGTCTGGAAAGAGATTTATAAAATAGGCCCAAAGGCAACTTGTGGTGAATCTTATTTTTTTAAAACATACTCGAGGGATCTCATCTTCGAGGGTTATTAATCTAGAAAATTGGGTGATTAATTGGCCCAGGTTAAGTGGGCTCCAATAAAATGCTACTTAACTTGTCCTATAAGTAATAAAATAATACACAATAGATTAGAGCGTACAACAAGAAACGAGTCCTAAACGGACCTGGTAGAAGCTCCAATCGTGTCCACATGCCTAGTCCACGAGTTCCTACTCCATACATATACAACAAGACTAAATATTAATGCCCACTATAATGCACGAATGCTATAGTCCTCATCAATCCAAACAAGACAATATTTATTTACATGTATTTAAACTCTAATTCACTATTATCATCCGTTAACATGCATTTAAATTTAAACCATCACCTATTTACAATCACACCAAAATCATAAAACAATTTATTATCAAATAAAATTGGATAACATTCTATACCTACGCGGCAAAGGTGACTAGGTTGTGGCTGACTCGAGTGAGGATTGTGGGGTAGAGAGTAGGAAGAAAACGGAGAAGGAAGCTTGGTGAGGAGGATGGTGGTAACTGGATGGTGACAGTGTCTGAGGTTTGGAATAAATAGATGTCAGGGGGAAGAAAATGAGGGATCATTGAGGTAAACGAAAGGTCGGTGAAGAAAACGACTGCTCAAGAAGAAAAATGAATGGTCGGTGAGAAAAACAAATGGACGGAAAGAAAAATGAGTCGTCGTCTTGTAATTAAACTTGACTCGACTCTGACTATAGAAAAAATAATACTAACCTGTAACTATTCTTAAAAAATCCAAAAAAATAGGCAAAATTTCCATAATGCACACAACATTACACTGACATGCTCTATAAGTAGTAACCCACCCAAACTACCCGTAATGTGCCCTACTGCGTTATTCTGTGTAAAAATAATTCTATGATCTAATAAAGAAAATTTGGCATACTCACATATATTTTGATAACTCATTTTGCTGTTGTCCTATTGATGTTATTATCATATACACGGGCACACATGACTGTCATGGTTTATACATGAGATCGGCCTCGGCTCGGTACGCGTGTTCTGAAATTGACTAACTGAACAGTCGAACAAACCTGTTCATACTATAAAATCCTGACTCAAATGACGGGTTTTATAGTCTGGCCACTGGCTGGTCGGAAAGGGGCGGAATTACCATGGATGCGATGGATTGCCGGTGGCTATCGCAGCCACGGCTGTGGTTGTGGGTGGGCTCAAAATGGAGATCAAGGCAAGATGAAGCTAAGTTGGTGGTCGGATTGGCCGTAGGTGGCTCGCTGGGGCTGGAAATAGTCCTGAAAGGATGGCTTCGTCACCAGCGACAACTATGGTGGCACCAATGGATATGGTGGGTACAGAATGATAGCCGGTCACTAAGTGGTGGCAACCATACCTATCTGCTGGCCAGAGGAGGGCTGGGGTGTCGCCGGCAGCAAGCCAAAGTGGTTACAGCGCTATAGTGACAATCCTCAAAATCGTGGAAAACTCTGTAAATCAACATGGCGAACCAAGGTCTGACGTTTATTGCTCACATATTGCCACATGGCACGATCTAAATGTCCAACAACTAGTGGCCTAGTGGGGCCCACCTATGGGTACATGCAATATGTATATAGACGAAAAGTTCAGATCGAGACCGTCCAAAGTCAATATTGAGTCGAGTCCTAAAAGTGATTCTGTGCCCAATATTCTAAGCGAGAAGGCTAAATAGACCTCAAACCTCTGAACTCAATCAGGTGAAAACCTATGACTCAATCAAGCTTGGTCCACAGGGGCACAATTTGATGATCCAAAGTCTCTATGATGCATGCAAATTAGATACCCTAAAAATCCATGATGGATACTTAACACTTCAACGGGCTATATCTAGGCCAAAAACCCTAACTAACTCATAAAAATCATATGAATACCTTGCATATACAATGATAACTTGTTTATTGATGTATTATAACTGAAACTATCATTTGCATATCATGCATACTCAGCCACTTTAACATGCTTATATGGCCATTTCAGTGCATACTCATAGTTTCAATATTGGTTTGGCTTGTCCTTGCTTAAACTGACTCGAGACTGGCACAAACCAAGAAAATCACAATTGGGTAAAACCCTAATCTAAAGCTGTGGTTTTACACATTTTTCAATTCGTTACATGCAGATGAATGCAGAGAATTTGGACAATGGTCATGGTCACTTGTTCCACATACTTGACATATGCAAAATAATTAAACATAGCATCATCGACGTCTGGGTATCAAACCCTAGCACCCAGACTTCACATGGGTTTTCAAGCATTGTGAACCGTATGTTTCTCCAACCCACATTTCTTTATCACACACACAACTGTAACAAATATGTTCCACGTACCTGGTACACTCCTCATCATGCTTTGGGACATTGAGGCTTATACGCTACAGACAATGGTTAGAGTGCCCCAAAGTGTGTATACCCCACAATAACGTGATTGTATATAAAGAACACGTGCACAATAATAATCAATTAAGTTATCCCAAATCATGCAAGTTTATATAACTTTAGGGCTTATTCAGTAACATACTACATCGAAATTTATATTAACTCAATTCGGTAATTAATACAAATATAACACGAAATCCCCCACCATAAGCCTTTCGATCTATCCGCGTACACCAGACAAAAGACTAATCACCTTCACATATTAGAGAAAAATAACAGTAATAGGAATTAATTACTGGTCCTATAGAGAAAATGAATATAGTATTATTGGTAAATGAGTATCTAAACACCCATGAAAAAGTTGTAGAAACTTCTAAAACATATATGGTGGTAAGCAAAGGTAGTATTGGTCAAGTAGAGAATAGGAATATAGCATTATTGGCAAATGGGTATCTAAACACCCGTGAAAATGTTTTAAAAACTTCTAGAATCATACACAGTGGTGAGAGAAGGCCTATGCACCCACATATCATACCATAATTGCCTAAAAAATGGCATCTTACATACATATAAACATTCATATATGTAAAATGGCTCTTCATCCCCCACAATAATAACGTGATGATATATAAAATACACGTGCACAATAATAATCAATTAAGTTATCTCGAATCATGCAAGTTCATATAACTTCAGGGCTTATTCGGTAACATACTACATCTAAATTTATATTAACTCAATTAAATAATTAACACAAATACACCACGCAATTCCCCACCATGAGCCTTTCGATCTATCCGCCTACGCTGGACAAAAAACTAATAACCTGCATATATTAGAGAAAAATGATAGTAATTAAGGAATTTATTACCTGTCATATAGAGAAAATAAATATAGTATTATTGGTAAATGAATATCCAAATACCCATGAAAAAGTTGTAGAAATTTCTGAAATCATATAGGGTGGTAAGCGAAGGTCATAGTGGTCATGTAGAGAATAGGAATATAGCATTATTGGCAAATGGGTATATAAACACCGGCGAAAATGTTTTAAAAACTTCTAGAATCATACACGGTGGTGAGAAAAGGCCTATGCGGCCACATATCACATTATAATTGCCAAAATGGCATCTTACATATATATAAGCATTCATATATCACTTACGCCCTCACTTCTTCAATATATAACCCACCACAATACCCAAGTGGCTCAGAACCAATGTGCCATAATTTCTGAAAATGTGCTCCATTCCCAGAAGCTTACATTCATTGCACTACTTAAAGAAAAAAGGGGTACTAGTGCAATCTGCATATCTCTATACCGCTAACTCTTGTATTCATGAAATCTGTCAAAATTTTTGTGCTTATAAAATAGGCTTAGGGAAGAGGATTGTACTATACATTTATAGAGCTCCAGTTCAAAAACTATTAAGGTATTACATGCTTGTAGTTTTATTTAACTCATTACAAAATGTGACTAAATGAACCGATATCGGAGGGATCCAATAAAAATACGGCCGACACCATCCTTTCGTTTAAACAATTAAACGTGACACACAAGAGCCAAATATAAGGGTGGGGCAAGAGAGTCATACGAACCTAGTTGATTGAAGTCCTGCGTTCTAAATCAATGAGCTCAACCCACATAACCAAATCATAATTGGATCATAGTGGCACACAAGATGAGGCAAAGCCACCACGCACGTGCAACATACAAAACTTAATTTACTTACATTTTTTGCTTAGTGTTGGATTAAACCTCATTGGGTAGTTTAATTTAAGGTTATAATTCTATTTAGTGAATGATTTCGTACTTAGGGTTTTATCATCGAACTTAAACGAACAAATTTTTTGACAGACCAAATGTTATCGAATTAAGTTAAAATTTGAAGCATTAGTTACAGACACCCTAAAGGTCTTTCATAAATATTAACAAGTGATAATTTGTGGATTATCATATTCATTGCACTTAATTATGGTTAGATTAATGTACGATGAACAGTTCCTAGTTACTATGTAGTAAATTTCAAAATTTTGGCCCATGGGCTTTAGAAGTTCAAATGGGCTTGGGTCAATTTGAATAGTTATACGACAGATGGAAGTTTAGCCAATTGAGATTTCACACCCAATTTCTTTGTAATAGGAGCTACGTGAATTTTCTAATCTAGATTACTGATTTAACCATTTTTGTAATTGATCTGATCCTGGTTAAATTAGAAATTTCTACCTAATTACTGACTTACCCAAATGCTATAAAAGTTTACAGAGATATTATTAGGACATCTACTACTCTTATTAATCATTTTATAATTTTTCTTCTACTTGATCTATTTTTAACGGATTTTGAAATTGGCTTCATAGAAACAAGATAATAAATCAAGTTCCTGTGTACTTAAGAAGTATGAGCCCATTAACCATTAGAATGAATTTTTTTTAACTCCAAATTTTATAGGGTTACACTAAAAAATTAATGGTTTATTATTTAATAATTATTATATTTTTATCTGATATAATTATTAGCCAAATATTTAACTAAATACACAACACTAGCTGTCAACACAGAACATAGCAGACGTTGGCGGTGGCGGAGAGCATAAAAAAAGATTTAACTAATTTTAAGGCTAGAGAGAGCATAAAGAGTAGAGAAGAAGGCTAGGAGAAGGAGAGAGACGTTGGCGGTGGACTGGTTGGGTTGTAGTGAAAAGGTGATGATGAGGCTGGGGTTCTCTAAAACTAAAAAAAATGGTGTTTGGCTAGGTGATGTCATAGGCATAGTAGCCACAACTAAAATGGTGTGTTAGGATTTGAATTTTATGAAGAAAAAGGAGGAAATGATTTGGTGGTTTATAAAATAAAAAAAGAAATACAACATGGGAAAAAATTCTCAAAAAAAGGCAAGTCGCGGGCATAAGGGTGCTTTGACAGCATCTTGGCATCCGTCGTGTAAACTTGACAGCCAAATTCAATCTTGGACAATGTGTGAGGGCGCTAGCAGACTCCTTTTGCCTCTAGACCTCATTTGCATCATTTTATGCTTTTCCACTAGAATCACACCGGCGAATCGGACCTAAGGTCAAACTAATGTAAAACCATGAAAATAATTAGTTATTTTATTTAGGATTTTTTAAATCATAGAACGAATCATAAATATTATTTAATTAGATTAATTCTTGGGAATCAATATTATAAATTATCAATTATGACCTTTAGCATATTGGTACGATGGTATTTATGGATGGTCTTAAATAAGTTTTATTTATTAAATTTTTGGGAATCAGGAGTTGTGACTGCGATTTGACACCAATTCACATTAACTCAATAGTCTTTTTTTTACTTTTTGTTATCATATAAATGGTTGGTGTTTAATATAGTTATGTGTGATTATGTTCTTTTCTATAAAAGTTTAATATAGTGACTTCTTAAATTCCACACATATTCTTTTATATAAAGGATAATTCAGTTGATGTTAAATAAACACAACATCTTGATAGTTTGCAAGCACATTGGCTCACAAAGGGAAGACTTTAGAGATGTTTTATTCATATTGTAAGATCCCATTTTTGGGTTAGGGTTTTACCCAATTTGAGTTTTGCCCTATTTGGGTCAATATCGAGTTGGTACGAGCAAGATTGAGCCAAACTAGTTTTAGATTATGAGTATGGGCCCAGATGGCCGTATGAGTATGTTATAATGGCTGATTATGCGAAACATGCAGATAATAAGATTACGAGTTATCAGTGTATAATGAGGTATATAGATTTGTTTGTATATGTTAGACAGAATTTTAGGCCTATATTTAGGCCGTTGCAACGTTTAGTATGCGTTTGGGATTTTTCTGGGTATTTCATTTGCATGCATCATAGGAATTTTAAATCACGTTTATGGTTTCGATGCCCATTTACTCTTCTCGCTTCAATTCCTACCTATAGAGTCAATTTTGGGACTCGAGTCAGTTTCGAGTTTGGACGGTTTCGATCCGAACTTTCTATCCATATCATAGAGCATATACCCATAAGTGGGACCTAATGGGCCATGAGTTGTCAGGCTTCCTGATCATGCCACGTGGCAAGATCTGAGCCATCCACCCATCTTTATCTTCACCTATTAGTTTCCAAGTTTTCCATGATTTTGAAATTTTTACGGTTACGCCGCCGCCACTTCGACTCGCCGCCGGCGAGTCTCTGCCTTGCCCCCGGCCACCTCACCTACACCCACAGGACCGCCTTGCGGCCGGCTTTTTACTCGTATTTGTCATGATTACCGGCACCGCCGCAGTCGCCGTGGTGAGGAAGTTTTTGGAGTCGGTTTTCGCCACCGCCGCCACCCGTTCGAGCCATTTTCCGGCCCCGGTGAGCCACCACCGACCGATCCAACCACCCACACAGCTTCCCCTCACTTGGATCTACATTTTGAGACATACATCAACCACCTCCATGGCCGCGATCACCGCCGGCGACGTC
>JAVDBV010070430.1:0-15953 GCA_032619315.1 Piper longum
TATATATTTATATTTATATTGTTTAAAAAAAAAATATAATTGTAGATCCATATTTGTATTTGGCATTCTGAAAGTGAATGTTTGCTGCTTGGGAGACTAGGTGGTAATTGGATCAAGCTATAATATTTTTGTTTGTGAATATTATTCTTTACATTAACTCCGTGTGCGCCAATGCTCATGCATTTGCCAAGTCCCAAGCCCTAGCAATAAGGAAATAGATAGAAGTACGAATAATTTTCGTATTCAATGGAGATTCCTAATGAAAGTGAATAATTATTGCGTGGAGTGTAGGTGGCAATTAGATCAAACTCTATTTTTGTTTGTTAACATTTTTTTTGTAATATTGGATACATATTTACTTTTTTCATTCTTAAGTAAATGTTTGTTTCCCTGGAGACTTGGTGACAATTAGATCAAACTCCATTTTTGTTTGTTAGCATTCTTTAAATTCAATTCTGCTGATGCTCGTGCATTGCCTATCCCAAGCTCAGACGGAGGTGGATAATTGGTACCAAGAATGGCATTCTGCCATCCAAACTTTGCCATTTACAATTATATGAATCCTATATGATCCATATCCTCCACGTTCTTCATAAAATAATATATTTTAGTTAACTTTGCAAATGCTCGTCCATTTCTGATCACAGATATTGAGAAAATAGGTGTAAGGGAGGGCATTCAGCTTTCAAAACTATGTTATTGTTGTTAGGGAGTTCAAACTTTCTTTATCTTTTTTCTTTAAAGTAAGATAAATGACGAGTCAAATAATGTGCACTACTTGAAAAATATTGCTTACCTAGTTCACAATGAAGAAGAATATCATTGTTGGCGAAGATTGAAGAGAATAGTTTTTTGAAACGTGGCTAGCTAATCAAGGGCTTTTACCTAGTTAGTTAACAAATGCATCCTGTTGTTTAGTTATCAATTGAAGTTACTCTAAAAAATTAGAATTTAGCAGATCAATTTTCTTTCTTTTTCATTTTCGCTTGTAAATGATGAGTCCAATAATCTGCAGGGCTTTCTTGAAACCATGCACATGAAACTGGAGCGGAGGATTATCTCCGAGAACGGAGATGGAGGGGGTGATGAACTGATGAAGTAATGGAGAAGATTTGTCTCTTGTTTGTCACGCATTTGAAGCTGGAAAACCTGATGTACTTTTGCACCATTTGAGAAACTTGATGAAGATGAAAGAGCTCGAGATTGAAGATCTATGCAAACTCCACTATGAAGACTTCAATATTGCCATCGATGAGCTTAGAGGGGTGCCTGTAGGTGCTGATGAACTCAAAAAAGCTTTGCAAAGCGAGAATTTTCAGCTCAAGAAATAGGTAGTTCTCTTCTATTGAAATTGGACGAGCTGTTAGAGTCTTATGCAATTAAAACGAATGTGACAGAAGCTATGCATACTTTAGAGTTTTGTGTCCATGTAATGAATTTATGCGTTAAATGTAACAATGAAATCTCTGAAGGTAGATTTTACCCTGCTCTGAAGTCTTTAAACCTCATTGAAAAGAATTATTTGGAAAAGTTTCCCATTAAAGCTCTTAAGAAAGTAATTGAACAACAGATACCTGCCACTAAGTCATACATTGAAAAGAAAGTGTGCTTAGAGTTCAACGATTGGCTTGTAAAAATAAGACGCGCATCTAGGGAAATTGGATAGCTAGCAATTGGGCAGGCTGCATCTGCTCGTCAAAGCGATGAAGATGTGTGAGCTTGCCAGCATGAAGCTGAGGAACAGTGCCATTCTAATTTTGGTGATTGTGTGTGTACTTTGAACGTTGACGAGTTAGACGATGATTCAGATATAGAGTTTGATTTGACACCTGTCTATTGGGCCTACCACATTCACAAATGACCAGTTCCATGATTACTATTACAAAAACAGGCTACTTCAGTTGAATTCTGACTGGAAAGTGTCTTCCACTCAACCATTTCTTGAATCGCATCAAGGTTTTTTTGCTCAAATTGCTGGTTTTTTTATAGCGGAGGATTGAGTTTAAAGGACTGCTGGTGGATTACTGTCAACAAATCAAGTGGAGAGTATGTGGGATACTGCCATAGCAAAAATGACCCTCGTGCTGGAAGAGAACTTTTCTCGCATGGACACTGCAAGTTATTTGCTCTTAGTGAAAGAATATGTAACTCTTCTTGCTGAAACCCTTCGACAGTATGGGTACCAGGTATCCATATTGCTGGAGGTTCTTGATAAAACTTAGAACAGGTACCCTGAACTTCTTTATGAAGAATGTCAGAAACAAATAAGTGATGTTCTTGAAAGTAATATGAGCCAATGGTGCTGAGAAAGGAGTATGAGTAACAACATGCATGTAGTCTCTTTCAACCTTCAAACGGCTGATGTAATGGCGTCATTTCCTTTTACAGCACCATTTTCCCCCTCTGTTCCAGATGATTGCCACATTGTCAGATCCTATGGATGTTTTTGAGTGACTCAATAAATTACTTATCTTATGGAGGCCAAATGGATGTTTTTGATGTGTCTGGGAAATATTTGGAAAAGCTACTGATAAATGTGCTCAATGAAGCTCTTCTGAGAACTATTCGTAGTAGCAGCACTGGAGAGTCACACGCCAAGCAAAATGCTGCCAACTTGTCTGTTCTCCTGGGAGCTTGTGAATTGTTTCTACACCAGGTGGCCCAACTATGTGGCATTCCATCACGGATGGCTGAGAACTTCAATACCTGTTTGAATGCCCGCAGTGCTCTTAAATCTTCGCAAGATGCAGCATATCACGCATTAATATATCTTGTGAATGCCAAGATATCTGAATTTTATGGCCTTAACTGAGATTATTAATTGGGCTGCAGATGATGCTCCACATGATGCTAATGAGTATATGAGTGATGTTATTTTGTTTCTTGGTACCTTGTGTATCCACTGCTGAGCACATATTGCCTCGGGATGCTTTATACAAAGCCGTGAGCGGTGCTCTTACACACATCTCGAATTTAGTCGTGTAAGCTTTCCTCAGTATTAGTGTGAAGAGATTTAGTGTTAATGCTGTTATTGGCATAAACCATGATCTAAAGCTTCTAGAAGAATTTTCTGATGAGAAATTTCATAGCAATGAAATAATTAATCTGAAAAAGGAGGAAAATTTAACAGATTGTTTGGTAGAAGCACAACAATTGGTGATTCTCTTATTGAGTGACCAGCCAGAGAATTTTATGAATCCAGTGATAAGAGAGAAAATTATTATGCATTGGACTATAAAAAGGTGGCGAACATTTGTGAGAAATTTAAGGATTCACCTGATAGATTGTTTGGAGGCCTGGCAAATAGGAATACTAAACATAATGCTCGTAGGAAATCTATGGATATTTTGAAGAGGAGGCTTCGTGATTTCAACTGATCTTGGGTTATGCATCTCAGTCTCTTGTTTTCATTTTCCACAACTCAATGTCTCGGCTAATTCAGACTAGAGATGTCTGATAGCTTATTTCA
Organism: Piper longum; assembly: GCA_032619315.1. Taxonomy (NCBI): domain Eukaryota; kingdom Viridiplantae; phylum Streptophyta; class Magnoliopsida; order Piperales; family Piperaceae; genus Piper; species Piper longum. The sequence continues at coordinate 3,470 of JAVDBV010070430.1, forward strand.
CTTCTGTAGTTGTTCGCTTAGAACCTGAGGCCTGAGGCCTGGAGTTTGAAATATATTTCAATTTTTTTCAAATGGTACACATTTTCTGAAATATTTTGCAGCATTCCATGATCAGATTTAGCTTTTTCCATCCTCTGGTATCATGATCTTCATTTTTGAATATTGAAATTGGAGATACTCATATCACTGATTTTTTTGGGTTATCACCCCTTATTTTTGAATTGTCTACAGGTTTACCATGTGCATTGAGTTTGGTATTCTTATTATTTGTATTGTTCTGAAATTAGAGTTGTTGGTAAGTAGACTTGTAGCATCAGCTTTATATTCATGAAGAAGATTGTTCTATACTTCCTTTGAGTGCTTAGATTCTTGACGACCTACGTGCTTGTATGGAAAACATATCAAGAACTGCAACAGTTGATAACATTTTGAACGGATAATAGGTTTCTTCTTTACTTCATGCTGTTTAGAACTTCATGTTGGTCTTACATGATCCTTGGTGCTTGGATAGAAAACTTGTATAAATCTGTGCAGTTGATCGTCTTGGGTCCGTTATGTTAGCAGGTAACGATTGTTTTTGGCTTACTTTCTGTATTGATTTCTTGTGAAATCAGAGTCTTGCAATTCAGGTTCTTGTTCATTTGATATGATCAGCCAACTGATTTTCTGTTGTCAAAGTTAGATGAACCACATTATCATGTCTCATTTGATCTCATTAAACTTGTGTATGATGAACTCTAAAACATGGTTCCATAAATTGAGGGAGAACTCAAGAGTTTACAACGGCGCAAATTCAAATAACAATAAAGGAATGTCAAGTTAAAGTTTCATTAGGCTATACAATTTCTTTGTGTATTTCATACATGTTTGTCACAACATGAGCAAGTTTCTGTGCTTGTACTCTTAATAGACATCCGATTGATTGGCCAGAGTAATGAGATTCATATTTTGTCAAAAAATCTCAATTTTGTGGCCAAGAAGTTATTATCAAAGGGGATAACCGAAAGTAAAATTCCTACTAATATTTAAGATAATTCCCTATAAATAAAATTTATTTAGTTAGTATGAAAATTTTAATGCAACAAAAAAATATTGTCAGCTCAATGCTGTAATAAACAAAGGAAAGGAGGTACCTACTCAATACCTAATAAATATATGAATTTCATGGAAAATTTTTAGTCACGATTCTGAAGGCGCCCATGTTGCGAGGTGTCTCGTCTCAAAAACTAGCACATTATAAAAAAAAATCACTTTCTGATAATGATTAAAATCCACTAAAAAGCCATCTAACTTAATTAATTATTCATTAATTTTATTATAACTATAGCAACCCATATAAATGGGTAATTTCATTTATTAAATATAGTTATTTCTTCTATTCTAATGGTACCTAAGTTGGAAATTTTATTATAATTATATTGAGTTTTTTGTCAGGGAAAATAGGTGATTTATTTAGATTGGATGTCTCTTGGTTTTCAACTAGCATGCCATTCTTCATGTGACTCGAGGCAAAAAGAAAAAAATTTAACCACGCTCAAAATATATTTAGGTATTTGCAGACTTACTGAGTATAAAATTTACTAAGTTGGTAATTTTGACTGGGCATTTCTTTGTGTCGAAGTACCCAATTAGCAAAGCCTACATTTGTCCAGGTGGGTGCCGCTGTTGGGCATGGATAAAAATTTTTAGGGCTAAAAAACTCACATGCTCCTACAAACAACAGTGTTCCTACTTCCAAGCACCCATAAAACAACTAGACATGTCAAATTCAAGTATAACTCCACAAACTCTGGAGTACATCTTGTTCATCTATAAGTAGATCTCACTGTGATGCCTACTTAATTCCAAAGGAAGCACTGAGAACCTCTTCACTTTTCAGATGTAAATGAGGACAGACACCATGAACATGTCTTTGCATCTCTCAGGATAATAGAAGTCAAAATGCAACACATTTTTAAACAACAATCAGAATAGTATGGTACATATTGTTGAGAATCACACATACATCTTCAAATTTACACTCTGGTTTACAATAAACATCCTTCTCTAAGAAACCAGAGTCATCCAGATAAAATACATACACCGGGGCTTATTAAATTAAACCAAAAGTCGAATCCAAAGCCCTATCAGACATAGGTCCATATAACCTTACAAGCATTATGCTTTTCGCCTCCGTGGCATCCCATTACAACATACATGCCACCAGCTTTGTAGAATGCTGATCATCCCTTGAAAACGAGACAGATCACGTTTCAGCAGATGGGTATTTTCATCGAGTGACGCCAGAAATTTTGTTTGCATTAAATATATCCTTTAAGCCCATTCTTCACATTGCATAAACAATTTCTCCGCTACTGTCCACATCGAGGTCAGGATCAGACTCATCATCTTCCAGGTCGATGTTATCGAAGTACCGATTAGGACGGGTTCCTGCTGCTGGAATTGTAGCTTCAGCAATTATCTGCATTATTTCATCAATGCTCTGGTCCGGTTCTTCAAATTGATTATTCATAGTATTCTCATCCATTAGATCTGCAGGAAGGTTCTTCAGAAACCACTCATGGTTCTGGATCTCCGGAATTGTAATCCTCTGCCAATTCAGATACGAAAAACAAAAAATCATTCAAAACCATCTAGTAATGCCCAAATGCATTCTCACTAAAAGAATATTTACTAGGGAGAACAGTTTATTCCGTTAGAACCAGGAGACAATTTGAAAACCGAGTTTAAGCCATCATCATTAGCAATAAGTCATTTGAAATTTTCACCATCCTCAAACAAGAAACAACTTGTGCAAGTTGAAGACTATGTAAACTCCATCATCAAACTAAATTTTACAGGATTGACAATCTAATAGACATAACCAGGGAATCATAATTTTTTTTAGATCATAGAAAATCAGAAATTTAAATTCAGGCATACTATTATTCATCCAAATTTCATGCGTGGAAGAATGTTCACTATAACTTCCAAAAAAAAAAAGTTTTAAGATGTCACTCACCATGGCAGGATTGCCAACAAAAATCCGAGAGATGAGGTGTCGGCATTCAGGTGATATATGGACAAAGTCAGGTATTGAATATTGAACACTCAAAATTCGCTGCAAGATTGAACATAAATTTTCAATTAAAAAGTTTGAATTTATGATAGCAAATTCCCAAATATATTTAAAAGTCATTCAAGTTTTCAAGAATAGGTATTGTACTTGCAAAAGCTCAAAGTGATACACAAGCCCCATAGGAGACGAATGTAAAACCACTTCCACCTCTTTCCAAAAACAAAGATGACATTTTAAATGAGGAATAAGAATAGAGTAAAATGCAGGGAGTCTTTTTGACACTAATGATAGACAACTAAAGAGCCATTTATTCAGGCTGTTATAACTTGCTAATTCAACTTGCTCAAGGGATATAATAATGAGAAAATATTTTTAATTTCTATTTATTTTAAAATTATTGTGTAGACGCTCTTGTGCATCACTTAGCGGCTAGCTGAAACAACAAGAGCTAAAAGTAACCTGGATCGTCTTTTTAAAGTTCTTCGGCTCCTCTGGGTCTTCAAATGGGTAAGCTCCAACAAGCATGACATACAAAGTGACCCCACAAGACCAAACATCTGCTATCTATATGCATTAAAGCGAGAGTTAAATAATAAGAAGTATTTCATCAAAAAATTCATTGTTATGATTTATTAAATATAGTTACATAGATTGGAAAAATGAGTAAATTTTTTAACAAGATAGGACTACCAAGTGCATGAACACATAAAAGAAGCAAATGCACTAACCAAATTCTTACCCATAAAATTTTTTTGCCAAACTGCAAAGTACTACAGGAGAATTCCAAAAAAAATTTTAATTTGTCATCAAAAAGTTTAACACTAAACCATCAGAAATAAAATATTGAGATAGGGACTAAAAGTGTACATCTCACATCCCTCCAATCAAATCTTTATTTGTGATGACCTAATTCAAGGCACCTCATTGGCAATGCCTTTCCCATCTCAAAAGGTCAAGGAGGAGCAGCCCACAGTAATCCCTTAATATGATCTATCACACTAACACCAAAATTTTCCGTATCATCTTATTATTACCCATGAATAATCTCTGCCAATGCTTGTACATTGCCTGTCCCAAACCCAGATAAAGGAGGAGGATGGTGGCAGGAAAGACATCCGGACATTAAAAGTTTGCTGTTTGTAATCATATGCATCCTAATGAAGGACACATGTCCCCAACAACCTTTGGATATTAGGTGCAAAAAGGTCTTATAATTACCCATGCCATACAAGGCAAACACAAAATTTCATCCTTGATACCACAAATTATTACTCTAAAAGCAAACAACCAACACAATCTTTAAAAATCCTGCACACAAATTTTCAATGGAATGCTCTTGTAGCCTGTTTGACAAAGTTATGTGGGCCTATGTGCCTTATTTTATTGGCTTATTGCATAGATGATATTTGCTATTATCTCAAGGTGTCGTATACCTCAAAAGTTCATTAAGTCATAAATTACAATAACAAAGATGCAATTATCAAGCTGGCCTTTAAGGACCTAGTTGAACTAGATTCTTCTCTGCTAGTTATTGGGCTTACCACTTTGGGCTTGAACAAACACCCTCACCACATATTGGGCTTCATTTGTTTTTTTTTTTTTGACACAACAGGGTTAGTGAGCCCATGAGTTGGTGGCTCTGAGACCATAAGAAGGTTTGGGCCTTATCCAAAATGACTAAGTAGCCACTACGGCAGTTCATACTTTAGTATTTATCAAGGTCGCGACTCATATCCATTGTAGATATAGGACTATATTCTCAACACATAACCCACACTACACTAGTCATAATCTTGTCCAAGAATAGAAATTTGTCTAAAATGTACCAATTGTAGTCCCATCAACAAAACACAAGCAGTAGATTCAATACAGTGGCATACTATCTTATTTCCAGTTATTTATTGGACTTCATTAAGTTGGAAAACTCATTTTCCTCTCTGCTGGGCCCAATGGCATTCCCTGTCACCAATCTAGCACATCTAACCAGCTTCAATACCCAAAAATCTAAGCCAGACAATAAGGTGAAATAGTGAATATAGCAACCCATCTGCGTTACAACATTGTCAGATATTGAGATTCACAACACAAATCCAAACATTGAGAATACCCGGCTTAACCATTTGTTTAGTTACTACGTAAGCCACCCCTCCAATTTGGACCGAGACTAAAAATATGACTACATACAGGTTCACAATGGCATAGAATCTACATTGTCATATGAATTTATTTTCCTCCTCGCCATGTGTGGCATGTTGGCCATTTAAGTTCACCTAAAATAGGTTCTACTGCATGCAACTTTGTTTTAGTGGGCTTGGCATCTAGTACAATTAGCACTATAACTCTTTTCATGCTAGTGACACTTGCTGAGTAATACATAAATGAGTCACCTTCCAATTTACTGAAAGAATTTGACTCTACAGAAGTACAGTATAATAACATCGAATATAGGGTTCAAACATTTGTCTAGTGATGTAAACCACCCATCCAATTTGAACCGAGACTAAAAATATGACTACAGGCAGGTTCACAACGGCATAGAATCTACATGTTTACCTAAATTTATTTTCCTCCTTGCCATGTGTGGTATGTTGGCCATTTTAAGGTCACCTAAAATAGGTTGTACTGCATGCAATTTTGTTTCAGTGGGCTTGGCGTCTAGGACAATTAGCACTATAACTCTTTTCATGTTAGTGAAACTTGCTGAGTAATACATAAATGAATCACCTTCCAATTTACTGAAAGAATTTGACTCTACAGCAGTACTGTGTAATATCATCGAATTTAGGGTTCAAAGTCACTCTTAAGCTGACAAGCTTGCAACACTTTAGTGTGGAAAATGGGAGAATCAACATTGTCCTTGTTGTATTCGAGTGTTGGCAATGTATTAATATGAATTGATTAAGCAATATGACAATAATGATCTTAATAAATTGCACATGGACTGTAAAGTTCAATTTATTTATGGTTGTCTCGTCTCACAATAAAAACATAAATTATTTAGAAAGCAATTATCACTTACAACAACTCTGATAATCAAATATTTAAATGCATTTAGAATTCAGGAACAGAGTATCCCAATCAACCATTCAAATAGAAACTCAAACTTCAAAAAGAACTCATAGCTATACGCAACAACCATTACTTGCCATGTAAACTGAAATTTTAAGACAAGAACATATTAATTGCACAAAACAGAAACAATACCTTTCCATCATATTCTTTCTTCAGTAAGACTTCTGGAGCAATATATGCTGGCGTTCCAACAGTCGACTTTGGTTGGGAATGTAAAACAGAGGACTGCAAAAAGGATGAATATATAGAATTATAAACAAAAAGTAGTACATAAACACAACCATGAACAAGCAAGCAAGCAGAATATGAGCACAGTTTTAAAACCATTAATATATAACCATGCTAATTTCATTTTCAAGACAGCCATAAATATGAAATTATGCATTACATACTTTAAAGTGTTCAGATCATTTTATGATTACTTCAACACTTCCGAAATTTTCTATTCATATGTAGATTAAATCTAGCAGGTCCAGGGAAAGGCCTCTAGAAAACAAGAGGTCTAGGTTTTACACAAAGCCATGAAAAAACCTTCTTATCGATTCTTTTCCATCTATAAAATAAGGCTACTTACAAGCTTGGATCAAAGAGGTCAAGGAATCCTATTAAATAAAAAAAATACCTATGGTTCAAGGGTCTGGGATTCTAGTCTGCAATTTATATCCAAACCTGATTTTTCACAAATGTGGCGAGTGTCAAATACTGATTCTACTGTTTTCCCAAATCAGAAATACAAGTTGAAATGAGTCAAGCAAGTCCAAGTCCATTTAAACAAACTTGCACTCAAGAATCATGTCCATTTTCGTGACCATTGACAGCTTTGATATCATCACACAGAAAGCTGGCATGAATCTGAAGTGCAAGTTTGTTTACTTGGACTTTAATTTGACTCATTTCAACTTGCATTTCTGATTTGGGAAATGAATTCTTTAGTGCAAGTTTTTTTAACTGGACTATGAATTACTTGACTCATTTCAACTTGTATTTCTGACTTTCATAACCCAATGACAGCTTTCAAATCAGCACACAGAAAGAACTCATGTTCACATTATTAGCTAAAACTAATTCAATGCAATTTCAGGCGTTTAAAGAACTCACTTTCTTTTAAAAGGCAAAACTAATTCCGCCGTGCTTCATACATAAATCTTTTTGCAGATCCCCCCAGGTTATGTCCAAATATGACATTAAAAAATGACATAACTAGCATCCATTTCTGAAACCATTTCACTAGCTTGTATATTTTGTGAACACCAGAAAAACCAAGACAAAGAAGTAGGAACCATCTAACTATGACCCAATCTTGGGCAATTTGATCATTTCAAAGGTAGCCTTTTAATGCTACAGAACAAATCAGCAATAGCATAAAAGGAAACAAATAACCACACCTACTTTCGCCTAGTCTGCATTTAGTTGCATTGTGCATCCAAAATATATTTTTGTAATGAAAATAGGCTGAACATGTAATTTTGAAGAGGACCATATTTGATAAACTCTTTTAACTTGTTCAGTTTCATCTCAAGTCTACTTGAACATAAAGATTTGCTGAGTAAACAGTAAACAAACGGGAACTAACAAAATATTTAGCAAAAAAAATTAAAAAGTGCCAACATTCTACAAATTGAAAAGGGTATTGGTTTTATTGTTAAGTAGCAATGCCTCTATACAACTAATGTTGTATTAGTTACACAGGTGTTTTTAATAATAAGCTAAGATGGGGGTGTCAGATAAGAATACTAAAACAGATGAACAGAAAAACTTTAGAAAACATGTGCAGAGTAGTGCTATAAGAAAGCAATTGGATGTTATATCAATTAAACATAAAAGCCATTAATTTTGGTTTGGACAAGGGCAGAGGAGACCTATAAGGTTAGTTGTGAATGGTATGACATGCACTTTTGTAATGGGTTGACGAGGGTGGAGGAAGACTAAAGAGGATGTGAATGGAGGAAATCAGAAATGATATGAAGATAATTGATATATGCCAATTGGTCTATGTTTAAAAGGAATGGCGCAAATCCATAGACCAAAGCAAATAATTTGGGATTAGGTAAAGGACGCTGAAGGAGTGTGATGGTGTGCCTTTAATTAAAACTGCAACCATTTTACTCTCTTCCTTAGCCTTCATTACCTTTGAATACCCAAAATCACATATTTTCAAGCGAGGAGCTGGACTACCATCCAACAATGTATTCTCTAGCTTTAGATCACGATGACAAACTTGCTGCACAGAAGAACACAAACAACTTTTAGGAGCAAAGTACCTCCTGGCTTGCTCAGAAAGATAGATTACTAAAAAGAAAAAAAAAGAAAACACATCAACATACCATGTAATGACAATAGCTGACTCCGGATATAAGCTGTTGAAAGAAAAAGCGTGCCTGCAAATACAGTGACAATCAAAAAATTGCAAAAGAATTCAGATATAAAAACACGTTGCAGTGACCAACCTCATCCTCACTAAACCGTCCTGCATTACAAATACGCTCAAATAGCTCTCCACCTGAAGCATATTCCATCACAATCGCAAGATGAGTTGGAGTCAAAATAACCTGCAAACAGAATCTTGTGTTTAAATCACTGGCAATCTGCTTCCCTGTCAAAATGCCAAATATAAGAAATAAAAAACCGAAAAAATGAACCAAGAAGACCTCTTTAAATCTGACAATATTTGAATGCCTCAATGACCTGTGGTTGATTATTTCTCGCTGAACATTTTCATCTATCTGCACCATCAAGAGACAGTTAAGAAAATCAAATATTGATCAAAAGACTCCAAATTGGCCATAATCCAATATAATTCAATTACAAGCCATCGCAAACTAACACATTCTTCATATTTTATATGATCACAAAAAACAAAAGCTCATAGTTCATTAACTCGTTGTTCAACTCAATGCAAAAATTGTCAAAGACATGACCGTCTTGATATAAATCACTCATCATTCCTCATTACATCAGGCTATTGTTAGAAAATAGCAATTATTAGACAATAGCTCATGCTATTCTGTCTCAAAAATAAACAAACTACTGGCTATTTCCTGTGATCAGTCATTAGTAAAACATTCAGTAAAAAAATTTGCAACCTGCATCTTCTCATCACAAATCAGCATTTCCTCTCGAAACAACCAGTAGCCCACTTCAAAGTTATCATCAAATTGTTGATGTCTTCACAACGTGTACTACAAAGTAATTTTACCATGAACTTATCACAATACAATCAATACAAGTCATGGCTAACCAACACATTCTTCACATATCGATATGATCACTAAAAACATAAAAGCTCAGGAGTTCCTTCAAATGTCCGAGTCAATTTCGGAGCAACACTCGAAAAAGTCATAGCTGTCTAAAATGAAATCGTCAATCATTCCTCACTGCATCACACTATTATTAGACAACAGTAGCTAGCTGATGCTATTCCAGAGACGAGAAGATATGCCACACTCTTTCTTACGTCCTATGATCCCTCATCAGTAAAATATCCAGTAGAATCTGAAAAAAAAATTGTAATCTGAATCTCATCATCACAAATCAGCTAATCCTTAACCGAAACATCAAAGCTCAGCTCTAAATTATCACCAAAATTGGAGCTTTGATGTCTTCACAACATGAGTAGCAATGCAATTTTGCCATAAATTGCTTTATTCACACACCACCAGTCTTATCAATAACACATAAAATTCCAACCAATCCACTCCAAACTGCCCACCAATCATATAAAACACAACAATCTACACAAATTCAAAAACACAAAGAACCACATCAGAACCGTAAAACCAACAACTCACGACCAGCCACAGCTCCACAGACCGGCCAAAAAGAACCGACCTTTTCGCCGCGCTCTATGTACTTGACCGCAACCAGCTTCCTGGTCTGCTTGTCCCGCATCAACCTCGCGATCCCAAAATTCCCGGACCCAATATCCTTCACCAGCTCGTACCGATCACTGTCGTGCATGATCGGCATGTCCAGTGCCGGCCCGACCGTCAACGCCGCCCGATCCATCGCCCCCCCAGCAACCGCAACCTCCCCCGGAGATTCTTCTCTTCACATGCCCGCAGCTCAGAGCGTTGGTGGGGTGAAGAGGGGAAGCTCGTGAACGCCGTATGGGGGGGGGGAGGGGGGGTGGTGTGGAAAAGGTTCTAGCTTTTTGGGGATGGTCGGGGCTGGGGATGGCGATCGGCCATGGAAGCTTTGCTCGGGCAAGGTTAGAGAGAGAGAGTGTGTGAAAGCGATGGGATATATAGAGAGAGAGAGAGAGAGAGAGAGCGAGAGAGAGAGAGAGTTTTAATCAGGAAAGGAAGCGGGGTTTGGGATCTTTTTAGGTACGCCCACCCTTCACTGAGTCGAGTCTGAGGTAATTTAATTTGTATACTCTCTTTGTATAATTTATATTAAAATTTAATTTATAATTAAAATATCTCAATTTTATCTTTAAATTATGCATAAAAGATAATTTAATTTACATATTTTTATTTAAAATTACATATGTGATATTTTACAATTTAATTTCAAGTCCAATTTTGAATCAAAATTTTTCAACTCTAGTACGAAGCTAAATCTAGTTTAATCGAATTTGAACAACTCTACACTCTATCCTAATTAATTTGTTAGTAAACATTGTTTCATCCTTAAATTTAAATTAAGTTATAATAATATGAGGACTTGAGCAAGTTTAAAGTTTGGATTTGTTGTATATGATTAATCTCACTGTCTTAAGAGTTGTTATGAGTTGAGTATAATAAGATTTTATTTGTCTTCAAACTTAAATTGAGTTTTAGCATTAGGGTCAAAAGAAGTTCATAAATATTATGTAAGATTAATCTAACCCTACCATTGTTCATCTAAAATGAAGGGTTGTTATTGGTCAAATCAAACCAAATTTTATTTTGTCTTTGACCTAAACGAGTTTATTAGCAGTAGGACCCAAACGAATTTATTAGCATTGGGACCCAAACAAATTTAGATTTGTTGTTGATAATTAATCTCACTCTACCCTGATTAATCTTAAATTAAGAGTTGTTATTGGTCGAGTCGTGTCAGACTTTGCTGTCTTCAAATTATTCAATAAAGTTTATTAATATTAAGACCTCAACAAGTTTAGGTTTGGTGTATGTAATTAATCTCAACCTACCTTAGATTGATATGAAATTAAGGCTTATTATCGTAAAGTTTGATCAAATTTTATTTTGTTTCGAATTTAAATCAAATTTTATTAGCTTTAGGTGTAACACCCCGATTCGGCTCACCCATGAATCGACCCGGAAATGTTATCGGTGACCGAACTATTCGTTAATCTACTAGATTCGGTTAAGCCGACCCGGATCTACTTTCGGCATCTTAAGATGAAGATATGATTTTCTATATGCATGGACGAATGCATAAAAATCCTGATATGCTACTGCATGGATGGCATGAAAATCAATTCACACACATCAACACTATTGCATTAAAATTAAAAAGAAATTCTAAATAAAAACGGACAGAGTCTTCCCTAAAAATGCAATTAGGGGCCACCCTATCAAAACAATATATACAACTATATATGAACATATCAATAATTTCATTCATAAAATGTAATCTACTATGTACTCATTCTCGAGTTTGGGTCTCAGCCCACTTGCACATCCTCTTCATAACTCACATCGTATCATCATGTCAACATTCAATCACACCGTATCATCATTTCTTTGCATTTTCTCACATCAATTTCAATAAAATAAAATCATAAACACAATATTAAACATTCAATCATTAAACATGTGTGTGTACAAGAGACCTTGTTGCTCCTCCATCCAAGCTAGCACATCCGATCAAGCTCATCACCTACATATATTATAAAAAACCATTAGTAACGAGTGTTACCGGTCCGAAAAATAACTAATATCAAACTGGCACAGGAGAGCTGACTCTCCTGTTCAATGAAAACCATAATATACTTCTTCAAGAACTCTCACAAGGGCATAAATGGGAGCCGTTGCCCTCGAGCAGCAGTGTCCCCTTTCCATCTCATTCTCTTTCCTTAGCCATCTCATCTATTGCGTATTGCATCAAATCTCATTCTCGTTCATCTCAGCCCTCTACGTCCTCCATATTACTCTTGGCCTTGAGCCAAAGGCCGAGTACTTTTAGGCAGTCGCCTTTAGTACCTTTTGAACCACAAGTCCGGACATGTGCTGTACTAAACAGTACCCGTAAACCTCCACGTTCTCCAGGTGTGAGGAACTCAAATGCGGAGTTAGCAGGATCCCTCGGAATGAAGTGGGCCCTCCCCAACATCAACCCGCAGACAAGCACGTGCCCTATCTGAAGAGATGACCACCTCCCTCTTTCCATCTCTCACTGAAAACATAA
>JAVDBV010070431.1:0-10319 GCA_032619315.1 Piper longum
CAATTCATACAAGTGAAAAGCCATGGAACATTTGGGACACAATTGCGGTGATGGTCGGCGCCAGCTGAATTGTTCTAGCATCCTTCGCCGACACACAGCTCTTTAATTTTGTACAACAGATAGCAGATTATAGGATCTGGGTGCATCTCTTATTCCCAACCTTGATTATGGCTTATGGCGGTATTCTCTGCATCCAAGCTATCTCGGGGAGCAATTATGGTGGTGGGGATTAGTAATTTTTGGGTGGAATGTGGAACATGGGTGGACCTTTGTTGGTTCATTAATCAACATCATGTGTTTGGCATATGTTACTGTTCTTGTAGAGCGAAGAATGCTAAGACATGCTCATCGAGCTGAAGCATATCAGTTATGCCAGAAGACAACATCTGTTTGGATTCCTTGGTTCAAGTCAAGTGTGAAACAATCAGTAAAAAAGAGTAGCTGAGGTAAATTTTCTTGTGACTGTAAATGCAAATTTCTTTTCAAATTTGTGAATTTCATCAAATTAACAATTTCTCTTTGTAGATGCTTTGCTTAAACTCGAGACGGTATTGAAAATGCATCAACTAAAACGTATGGTTTATATCAAATGCCATCAACCAAAAGTAGCGTAGGTGAATTTTTAGGGGTAATAAATGCAGTGTTCTTCAAAGGAAAATTTTTGGCCACGCCATGTTCTTTTGCACCCAAAGCATGCCACTTTTTGATTGCTTCATGTAGATTCTATTAACCATCCCTACCAAAAAAAAAACTCCGTTTGTGAGTAGACAATATAAGTCTACTTACAACAAAGGAACTCTCTTAATAAAATGGTAGAAAATCATATGAAAATATGAAGAAAAATGCATTAAAAAGAAATTACTTTGCCAAAACTCTAATGTCACCACCGTAGGGTAGTTGGGAAGAGCAACAGACATGTCACCGCTGTTTCCACTGCCCACCACTACCATGATAACTACCATCTCCTTCAATATGTCATCTTGTTTATATTTCTTACAATACTTATTGTGGGTTTTTGAATATAGCCTCAGGAGGGTGATGGTAAAGAGGTGAGTTTTTGGATTTTTAAATACAAACTTACGTGAAGTGATAGTGAGGAGGTGGGTTTTTAAAGGAAGTTGAAGGTGGTTGGTTTTTAACTGTATATCTTAATGTTAGGTTTGTCCTATATAAATATGAAAGCCTTATTTTTTAAATTAATTTTTATATTAAGAGAGGTATGTAATAGTTGCTTCGGAGATAATATTAGAAGATTTGCGAGATTTGGTATTTGTCTATATCGATTGTCACACTTTCTTTCATGGTTAAAGGGAGTTTGACGAATAGTTTCGGGGGTATTTGATTTGTAAAAAGAAGTTATTGGGTTTATTTTTCATCGATTGTGAATGATCTTCGTGATTTGTATACAGGCTAATAAAAAAGTCTTATTATTTAAGTTAATTTTTAAATTAAGAGATACATGTGACACTTATTATAACCTATTATAAGTCTTTATTTTAAAGGGTCTAACACTTAAATGGTGTCTGAATATAAATTGAAGTGAAGTGATGATAAGTGGAGTTGAAGATTGGGGAAGGTGTATATGGGTTAATGAGCAATAATTTAGACGAGGTGAACTTGAGTTTCGAAGAGAGTGGGTTTAGAAGAAGATGTGGTTTTTTCTTTAGTTAAAATTAGGTGAGGTGAGAATGGGGGAGGCGAGTTTATGAAAATTTAGCTGTGAAGAATAAGAACTTGGAGAAGTGGAGGTGGGGGAGGAAGGTAGATTTATTAATGTGTGAGGGAATAAGTTAAATTAAAGTAAAAGTGGGGAAGGAAATCGAGGTTGGTGTCACAGAGTATTAATGGATGATTTGTCATAGTGATGGCAGTGGTGATGTTGACCTCGCCATAGCAAAGTAGATTCTCTTCAATATTTTATTCTTCGTAATTTCTTAGTTGAGTTTTTAATATTTGACTGGTCTTCCTTTTGTTCCAAGTGTGTTTATGTCACCTTCTCACGCACGCACAGAACTAATTTTCTTTGTTCAACCAAACAAAAATGACAGACTTTGAGTGAAAAAGAAGGTTGCATGGCAAAAAAATTTTCTTCATCAAATGAACATGATAAAATTGGGTGTGGGCTGCTGCGGAGAATGTTTGTTTTCTGGTATACTGTTTGGGAGTTTTCATATGATCAGTTTTTTTGTACCACAAAAACTGTTGCTCATTTTCAAAATTTGTCCATTATCGTTGTCTCCCCCCCTCCCCCTTCCCCCTAAATCACATATCAACTCTCTAGTCTTCCTGTCAAAAAAAAAGAGAAAAAAACACCCTATTCTTCCTTTGTAGGATTAGTTCGATATACATCATTCATTTTAGCACCCTTTTGGGTGAAGACAAACAAACCTCCACTCCTCATCCTTGTGAATCGTTGGCCCATCTCCGACCTATACGACACAATTGGGACTGGCGCGAGAGTTGAATACTGAACGGACGGATACAATAAAGGTGGCGAGTAAATACACTGCTTTCCCGTCCTATTCACCAATCAATATCCCAAAAGAGGTTCCAGTTACATCTCCTCCAAAATCCGCCGGATATTCCAACGGATTTTGGATTTTTGTTCCACTCCTTCCTACTTGTTGTACATGAACCTCAATTTCTCTAACTTTATTTGAAAGAATTGTATGCCGCATGCCACTGCAGATGGGAGCCGAAATGGTCTCCAAGGCCTCCATTCTACTCCTCCATCTCTACGTCTCTCCTCTCTTTGCTTTTGCCGCTCCTGACCTGAGATTCGACGGAAATGGGCGGTTCAAGATCCTGCAAGTTGCGGACATGCACTACGCCGACGGCAAGTCCACGCCCTGCCTGGACGTCCTTCCCGACCAGCTCCATGGCTGCTCCGACCTCAACACCACCGCCTTCATCCGCCGCATGATCCGAGCCGAACGACCTCATCTTATCGTCTTCACTGGTACCAACTACTAATTACCATCCACTTTAGGATTGCCCGTCATCTTATAATCATTACTAGTGAAAATTCGAATTGAAGAGCGGACATGTTCTATGAATGATTTGTTCGTCTTGGAGGTTGTTGTTGAAGCTACCATTAATTACTTGGAAAAGTGGCGCAATAATTGAAACCAGTCACGGGAAAAATACTGATCACTTCTCTGGCAAGATCAAGCAGCCGTGGAACAAAAAAACATACCCCCGTGACTAACTAAACATACACTTATCCACTTGTTGAATTTGCCGAAAAAAGATGAATTTATCTGTGATTACCCATATTTCACAAATGGATTAACTTTTACATGTTGATAAGTAATTATTTTAGAAAAACTTGATCGATTTGTTTTAAGGACGGGTAAACACTTTTCATCGATTACACCTCCCCCACGGCCTTACTAGTGGACAAAGTTCTGCTCTATGAAAAAAAAAGATACGTCCTACTAACACTGCATGGCCATGGCGGCCATGAAGAAGAAAGTGGTTGAAGTAAGCGAGTGGTATGGTAACGTGTGGTATGAAACAGGGGACAACATATTCGGGTTTGACGCATCGGACGCGGCGGCGTCGATGACGGCGGCGTTTGCACCGGCAATGGACTCGGGCATACCGTGGGCGGCGGTGCTGGGGAACCACGACCAGGAGTCGACCCTATCGCGGGAGGGGGTGATGCGTCACATCGTCGGCCTCCGGGGCACCCTGTCCCGCATCAACCCTCCGGTTGGTTGCGGCGGTACGGCGGATATTGATGGGTATGGGAACTATGAATTGGAGGTGGGAGGCGTGGAGGGGTCGAGCATGGCCAACAAGTCGGTGCTTAACCTTTACCTTCTCGATAGCGGGGACTACTCGACGGTGCCGTCCATCCCTGGTTATGGTTGGATCAAGCCCTCCCAGCAGCTCTGGTTCCAGCAAACCTCGACCAAGCTCCAAGTGAGTACTCCAATTCCTCACTTCTGACTAACGATTTGTTATGATGTTACTCTTTTCTGGCTGTGCTAATGTTTGTGGAGGGCTTCTGTATCTCTCAATGTTCTGTTTTGTTATTTTTTAGAAGTAAAATCAACATTAAGAAGATCATAAAATCACAATTGGGATATGAGCTTCAAGAATTGGGTTTAACTTGCTCAACTAAGAGATCGGACCTTAAAAAATTATCAAAATGACTTAATATAAATACTCCTCAAAAGAAGAGGGCGACTGCTATCGAGGAGGATGGAACTAGATTTCTAGCTCTTGGTCGGTGAGAAATTGCCCATTGAGCAAATTTATTGGTTAAATTTGGCCTGGGCTTGAGTGTTGGAGAATTAACGTACGCAACTGAATTTCATCAAAAGCTTGGACTCCTAAGATCACCAATTCCCCTATTCGTTTGATTCAACTAGATAATATCTAGCACAACACCAACAAATAAGATCACAACACAAATAGAGTAGGCAATACCAAATTGAAGTGGAATTGTAAAATGTAGATCAAACCACAAACAATTCAAACTTTGGCAAAAAATCACTATGATCATAAATCAACTACAATCAATTCATCATCATGAAAATTTAATCTTAAAACATACAAATGAACAATTAATCCCTAAAAGAAAGATCAAAACATCAAATAAGAGAGAAACCTTTGAAGATACCGACTTGATCATGGCGGAGATAATAGTTCGGCAATCATGCAAGGAATCCAAACACTAAACTCACTCTTCACATCAAGATCTCCTCTTTACCCTCTCTTAACCTTGATTCGCACCCAATTAGCCTCCACAATTCTCTGTATGAGTTGTGAGTGTAACCCTCAACAAGTCCACTTGGTCTTAAATGAGTCAAAGTAGGTCTGCAATCGAGCCTTTGCTTGAAAAATTTTGCGCCCTTGCTCGAAGGTTTTGCCCAGATCACACTTCTTGCGCCTTTGCTCAAGAACAAAGTTTCTTGAGTATTTCTTCCATGTTTTAATTTATGAGAGGGGGAGCACCCAACAAACCTCTCCTTTCCGACTCCATGAAGCAACTAACCAACATATGAGATAGCCTCCATGCCCATTCTGTCTTGACAAAACACATGTTTTCTTTGATCACCAACTTCGTCAATATATCCGAGACAATCTTGAGACTTCTCATCTAACACATTCCTCACCCATTGGTATCTCACATCAATATGTTTGATTCTTAAATTGAAACTTGGATTCTTATTCAAGTGGATGACACTCTCACTATCATAATGAACAAGATATCGATCTTGACTAAAGTCAATTTCATCCAAGATTCTCTTCAATTAAAGCATCTCTTTGCAAGCCACATTAGTTGCAATGAATTCTGCCTTGGTAGTAAATAAAACAACACACTTTTGCAACCTTGATTGTAACGATGCGACACCACTAGCAAAAGTGACAACAAACCCAATAGTAGATCACCGTGTGTCCACATCCCCCGCCATATTGGCATTGGTATAGTCAACCAACAATGTTTTGTCCCCTCCAATACTTTAATGTGCCCCTAAGATATTTCATAATCTACTTCACTGCTTGCTAATGCTCTATGCCTAGATTAGCCCAGAACCTATTCACCGAGCCAACTGCGTGCGTTATGTTCGGCCTTGTACACATCATAGCATATATCACACTTCCCACTACGGAAGCATAAGGAATCTTCTCCATTTCTTTCACCTTGTTCTCACTCAAGTCCACCTTCCTCCAACTTGAAGTGGCTTCCAAGTGGAAACACTAACCGACTTTGCATCCTTCATGTTAAGCCTTTGAAACACCTTCTCAATGTACTTCTCCTGTGATACTCAAAGCCGCTGATCTTGTCGGTCACACTGTATGGACATACCCAAGATATGCTTTGTCAGTCCCAAGTCCTTCATAGCAAAAAGCTTGCTCAAGTTTTCCTTTGCCTTACCAATTTTGGATCCATCATACCCTACAATCAACATGTTATCCACATAAAACAATAACACAATGAAGTCACCATAATCAAATCTTTTGACGAATACACAATGGTTTGAGACCGATTTTTTATACCCATTGCTTTCCATGAAAGAGTTGAACTTCTTGTACCAAGTCTCGATGCTTACTTCAATCTATACAAGCTCTTCTTCAACTTGCACACCATGTGTTCCTTCCCTTTGATTTCTAACTCTTTGGGTTGCTTCATGTAAATAGTCTCCTCAATATCACCGTAAAGAACGACCATCTTCATATCCATTTGTTCCACTTCTAAGTCCATGCTTGCCGCCAATGCAAGAACAACCCTAATGGAAGACATCTTCACCATCGGAGAGAAGATTTCATTCTTTTTTTGCCCAAAGCTCTTCATCACCAATCTAGCCTTGCACTTCGACTTAGTCAAACCTTTTTCGTGCTTGATCTTGTAGACCCACTTGTTCTTCAATGCTCTCTTCCCGTTCAGAAGTGCAATAAGCTCATGAGTGTGATTGTCATGAAAGGATTTCATCTCATTTTGCATATCCCTCATCCAATCCTCCTAATTTGCACGAGCTTTCACCTTGCCTAAAGTCTCACGTTCACGTCTTTCGGCCACTTGAACATAATCCGATAATGGATACCTTATTGATAGAACTATAACCCAAGCTAACATCCTCAATGATGGCTCCCCTTGATCAAAGCTCCCTTGACCATGCTCGACATCATCAAAACCCACATCATCAATAGCCTTATCCTCACCTTTCTCATCATTAGGTGGGATGTCCAATGAATCTTCCTTGCCATCCTAATCCACATGAGCTATCTGAAAGTCTCTCCTTCATGCTTTTTTCCATCCTAGGATGCATCTTGAGGTACATTCTCTTTTCCGAAGTCCTCAACCGTTTGATCCTCCATGAACACCACATCACGGCTACGAATCAATCTCCGGTTCTTGAGATCCCAAAGCCTATTGCCAAATTGCTCATCACTGTATCCTAAAAAGATGCACTCCACCGCCCTGGCGTCAAGCTTCACCCTTTGTTCCTTTGGTAAATATACAAAAGCCTTATAACCGAATACCCTCAAGTGAGAGTGGTTCACCTTTTTGCCACTCCACACCCTTTGTGGTACATCACTCTCTAATATATGTGAAGGAGACCTATTCATCAAATAAAAAGTGGTATTTAGGGTTTCACCCCAAAACCCTTTAGGTAACTTTGCTGAAGACAACATGCTCTGGATTCTCTTAGTGAGTGTCATATTCATCCTTTCTGCCACTCTATTTAGGGAGAATAGAGTACCATATTTTCGTGTTTAATGTCATGCTTGCTACAATAATCATCAAAACTAATAGAGGAATATTCACCACCATTGTCGCTTATAAGGAGGCACTTGAGCAACTTGCTGGTTTCTCTCTCAACTGCCACATAAAAGCCTTTGAGGATGTCCAACACATCTCCCTTGCTATTCAATGCATAAGCCTACACCTTTCTTGAAGCATCATCAATGAAAGTGACAAAGTAGTTGCATCTACTAAATGCCTTTACTTCGATTAGTCCACATATATCCGTATGCACAAGCTCAAGTACCTTGGACTTCCTTGTACACAAGCCTAAAAAAGATGTTCTTCGCTGCATGTCAACCAAAAAATGGTCACAAGGGCTAATCATTCTACCGTTGAGCTTGGGAAGGAGATTTTACTTTCTCAAAGCCTCTAGTCCTTTCTCACCCATGTGTCCAAGCCTCCAGTGCCACAAATCCGCCTTGATATTCGGCAATGACACATTCACAAGACTCATCTCGGTCTTGTACAAGCTACACATTTCTTCTCCTTGGCCACAATCAAAGAGTCACGCACAAGCCTCCGCATGCTTTGTCCAAATTGTGAGGTGAATCCTCGTCATCGAATACACTGGTAGACTACAAATTCAATCTTAAATCTGGAATGCGCTGAACACCTTTAAGCATCAACTTGTAACTTGTATTGGTCACCACATGCACATCTCACTGCCCCACAATCTTAGAAACACCACTATTTTCCATCTTCCTCACCCCCAAATCATTGACTTCATATATAGCAAAGATATCTAGACTTGGAGTAGCATGAAATGATGCACTGGAGTCGATAATCTTATCATGTGCACCGGACTCACATTACAATATGCCACCATGCATTCGTATCCACATTCTCACATGATGACCAACTTATAATGTGCAACATTTTCATTTGGAGCATTTTTGAGTCTTATTGTCCTTCTCCTTCATGTATTTGAACTTCCAACAATCTTTCTTCATGAGACTCTGCTTGTTACAATAGTAACACTTCAAGTCTTTCCTTATCTTGGACTTGCCTTTACTATTACCCTTTTGAAAGGACCCTTGCTTCGTGATCTTCCCCTACCTTCTTCCAAGACCAATGCCGAAGAACTTAGAGCTAGTGATGATGACTCCGAAGTCCTTCTCATCATCTCCTCTTAGAGGAGAGATGCAGTCACCTAGTCCATGTCAAGCTTCACAACATGACTCAAACTCATGATTAAATTATCACACGAATCCAACATTGAACAAAAAAGGATGATGGTTTGCTCTTCCTCAACAATCTTCACGCTGGTTGCCAACAACTCATTCACTAATGAGTTAAACACATTCAAGTGATCATGAACCGATGTCTTTTCCTTCATCCTAAGATTATACAATTGCCATTAGAGATAGATATTGTTCACAAAGACTTAGCTTCATTAATCCGGATAAGACTTTCCCACAACTCCTTGGCATGGTATCTTCCGTTTGCACATTGAACAATATCCTATCCTCCAATGTCAAGAGTATATTGACCTTAACAATCTCATCTATCTTCGTGAATTGTGCATTCGTTATCCCCTATGGTTTTTGGCCTTTCTCCTTCAATATGATGACACATCCATCTTTCACGAAGATAGTATGAATTTTCACCTTCCACATTGCAAAGTACTTTTTTATCAAATTTGATGATCTCGAACTTAGTGCTCTTCATCATCTTTTCCAAACTACCTCAGATCACCACAATCAAACACTCAATCAAACACAACAATGAAGAACCACAAAGCTTTGACACCACTTGTTAGGGAATTAACACAAACAATTAGAATACACGCAACTGAATTTCATCAAACACTTAGACTCTCTAGATCGCCAATTCTCCGATTAGTTTGATTCAACCAGACAATAGCCAAGTATAACACCAACAAATAATATCACGCCATCAATAGAGTTAATCCATCATTATGAGAATATAATCTCAATACATGCAAATCAATAATCAATCCCTAAAGGAAAAATCAAAACATCAAATAAGAGAGAAACCCTTGAAGACATCAACTTCATCGTTGCGGAGACAAGGGATTGGCAATCACGCGAGGAATCCAAACACCAAACTCACTCTCCACATTAAGATCTCTTCACCCTTTCTCAACTTTGATTTGCACCCAATTAGCCTCCACAACCTCACCAAGTCTAAGGTATGAGTTCTTAGTGTTGTTCTGCCCCAAAATGTTTAACACAATCCTTTAAAATCCTCGACGAGTCCACCGGATCTTAAACGACTCAAAATAGGTCCACAATTGAGCCTTTTCTCGAAAAACCTTGTACCCTTGCATAAAGATTCTGTCCAGAACACACTTCTTGAGCTTTTGCTCACGAACAGAGTTTTCTGAGTTTTTATTTCATGCTTCATTTCATTCAATTCATGAGAGGAGGGAACACACAACATTGAGGAGCAAAAAATAAGTTTATATGTGATAGGAAACAGTGTTCTCTATAATTGTGATATGCAGGTGATCGTTTTATTAATTGGTTGGGTTTTAACTTTTTTAACTGTTCTTGATTTACGGATAAAATGGTGCTTTCTTGTGCTTTATAATTGTTAATATGGCAGCGTTCTCCATGCCATGAGTATTGCAGATTTGTAAACAATTAAGTTAACATGTTGAACTTAATGTTCATTCATTCTCTACTCCTAAATCGATTTTTTTTTTTTTTTGCATGAGTTGTTGTTTTCTTATTGGACATGCCAAATGTGTATCAAAGGGGTATATGGTTCAGGCTTTTATAAGGACCAAACTTCATCAAGTCCTTTCCTTATTTTGAATCTCTATTGGGTACTCGCAGAAAGCATACACTAGCCAACCTCCGGCTCAGAAGCAGCCTGCGCCAGGGCTGGTTTACTTCCACATCCCGCTGCCAGAGTTCTCCAGCTTTGATGCGACCAACTTCACTGGGGTGAAGCAGGAAGGCATTAGCTCCGCCTCTATCAACTCTGGTTTCTTCGCCACAATGGTGGCTGCTGGCGATGTAAAGGCTGTCTTCACAGGGCATGACCATGTCAATGATTTTTGTGGCCAACTCAACGATATCAGCCTCTGTTA
>JAVDBV010070432.1:0-13625 GCA_032619315.1 Piper longum
ATATATATATATATATATATGTGTGTGTGTGTGTGTGTATATAATTTATATAAAGTATACTTTTTATTTCGAGTAATTTTGTGGGCTTTGCTACTCAAAATATATATAGATAAATAAAAAATTAAAAAAATAAAAATATTTATAAATTTTCAAATCAATCAATTATTTTTAACCATTTTATTTTAATTATCAAATTAACTATAATAAAAATTAATTTCAAATTGAGCTTTTTATGAAAAAGGGGGAAATATTTTTTTGATATTATTTGTTGGTGGAAAAATTAAAGTAAATTATCAAAAAAGAGAAACTTAATTAAATTTTAAAACTAACCTTAAAAGAAATTTTTAAAATTTTTTAGGGGTGGCCCAATCGACAATGGAATGGTCGGCTACTCATTGCCCCCATAAAAAAAAAAAAAAAAAAACAACACCACCTTGTTTGGTGACGAGCTTAGGGGCCGGGTGGCCACCCCCACGTATATGCTATTTTTTATTGTTTGTTTTCTTTGGGTGTTGGCCCTAGCCACCACTGACGGTGGGTGGCCGGATCCAATCTGCAAATGGGCCGACCCATGGTCAGGGGTGGCCAGATCTAGCCGCCCCATTGTTGTGGTAGCGAGGGCTGAACAAGGTTTATTTCAAACTAAACAAACTTCCCCAATGTTCAATTTTTGAAAAAAATTGGTTCAGTACAGTTTTTAACTTAGGTAAAATTTTTAAGTGCGTAAAAATCGGTTCTGGATAGAACCGAACTAAAATTGACCGAAAATAAAAAAAATAAAAAAAGAATATTATTATTTATGTTTTATGTGAGTTATTTTTGATTTTTTATATATTTGAAATTTATTTAAGACGTTTAACACAATATTTATGTATAGAATACTTAGAAATATAATTATGATGGTTAAATAATGTTTTAATTTTACTTATGATGAGATAAAAAATTAATTTCAATATAATTTCATTTATTTTCAATTTCAAATAAACCAAATCGGGCTATATTGAAATAGTTCAATTTAATTTGATTCAATTTTGGAGTAACTTCATTTTGGTTCGGTTTGGAAGTTGGACTGCGGAAGGTTTTTCGAAAATTAGGTTTGGTCGGTTCAAAACCGAACCTACCAAATACTCAGGGTAGCCCATGTGGGGATGGCTTGGCCCCCGCTAAGGGGTGGCCGCCCGCCACCTCTAAAAAAGTTAAAATTTTTTTTATTTTAAGGGTAATTTTGATATTTAAATTAATTTTTTTTATTTTCTGATAATCTCCTTTGATTTTTCTACCATTAGGTAATATCAGAAAATTTCTCTCTTTTTCTCATAAAAAACTAATAAAATTATATCACCTTTATATCATGTACTTTAACCCACCGTACATATAAGCTTTATTAATACATATAAACTTTATTATGTAAAAACCGGTAAAAAATATTTAATTTACATATAGAATAAGTATAAGTTAGTAACGGTGTAGCTCACCTTATATGGAAAGTCGCTTCCCTCTCTTTTTTTCATCCGCCGCCGTCCCACTTCGTCGACGGCCACTCTCTCTCCAACCTTCGCTGTCCGTCACTGCAGCAGCAGCCGCCGTCCGTGACTTTTTTCCGGACGGGATAAACGAATCGATTTGGTCCAGAAAATTCTTTGGTTTGTGCAGATACCTTGGAAATGATATCCAGAAATTCCAGAGGTTGTGTTTCCCTGGGAATCGATTTCCGGCGGATTTGGTTTTGTACGTTGTTCCCGGATGACCCAAATTCCGGGAATTGTGATTCCAGACATAGAAAATGAGCATCAATTATGAGAATTAGTCATAAAATCTGAAAATTCGGGGAAAAATACCGCAAACTCAGGAAAATTCGAGTAGAAATTGGGAAGAAATTCACGGATTGCTCTGGTATATATTTGTTAGTTCCTGTGAATGTTGATGTAATAGCTATATATCATTCAAATGTCGCTTGAGATTTGGATTAATTTGCACACTCATCTCTTGAGAATGACCGTCTTAAAGCTTAAACACGGTGTCATGTTCGTCCTTTGTTCTCGTAACCCTTGGAGATTTCAACCATTTGAAAACAAATGACATATTTCAAAGTGGGTGGTTTAATGCAAGGCATCTTACTTTATGGGTATCATATTAGGATTTTGACCTTTTCATAGTTAATCTCAATTCAATGAGGAACTTATTTAATTAGTTTATAACTCATTTTTGTGTTGCCTTTATAAAATTTACCATATATTTTGCACTAGATTTTGTTTATCGAATAAGTGAAGGTTCCATGTTTATTCTGGTCGTGTATAATTGTTATTCGTCATAGGCTGTGTGCCATGTTTATTTCTTTTATCCTTTCTTTGTTTATCGATTAATGAGGATCATTACGAGCTACTGCTGTGCATGTAGGTTCCATCATTTAAAAAAATAATCACAACTTGTTGTTTGATTTTGCTACCTGCAATGCAGATTACAGAGAAAAAGTCTGAACTGGCTAATCTGGAAGTGCTTGATTGCGGGAAGCCAATAGACGAAGCCGAATGGGATATGGTGTGTTTTCTTTTCATATTCTTACTTCCATGAAATTTTCAAGGAGCCCAAATGCTTTCCATATAAGCATTTCCGATTTCAGGATGATGTTGCTGGTTGTTTTGAGTATTATGCCGACCTAGCAGAAGCTTTGGATGGAAAGCAAAAGGCTCCTGTTTCTCTTCCTCTACCGACATTTAGATGTTATGTGCGCAAAGAGCCTATCGGAGTTGTTGGCCTCATTAGTCCTTGGTATGCTTATGTGTTAATCTAGAAAAAATGCTTCATATTATTTAAGATGATCTAATTTAATCAAAACTCTATTTGTTAGGAACTATCCACTTTTGGTGGCCACATGGAAGGTTGCTCCTTCTTTGGCTGCTGGATGTACAGCTATATTGAAACCTTCTGAGCTTGCATCAATGTATGTCTTCACAGTCAAGTTTATGGACTCTTTTTCATTCTGGAACACTTAATGCTGTATCCTTTTTGTGTAGAACTTGCTTGGAGTTGGCTGAAATATGCAGGGAAGTTGGTCTTCCACCTGGGGTTTTGAATGTTGTGACTGGCCTAGGGTCAGAAGCTGGAGCTTCATTAGCTTCTCATCCTCTAGTGGATAAGGTTGCATTTCCCAATCAAAATTCTGCCACTGGTTCAGTTCTCTATGTGTGCTATTTTGTAGAGTGTAATCTTTTTGTTTGATGAATTATTGGTTGGGTTTTTTAGATTGCATTTACGGGCAGTGTGGCTACTGGAAGCTCTGTTATGACTGCAGCAGCTAAACTGGTGAAGGTACAAAAAAAAACTGTAAATCAGAAAGTTCACATTTCGATTGTTTTATGTGATGTTTATCTATCCACCTTTCTTTGCCAAACTCTAGCCTGTCACAATGGAACTTGGTGGGAAGAGCCCAATCATTGTGTTTGAAGACGTGGATCTTGACAAAGGTGAAAATTTCCCTCCTAGCTAATTATATGAACCTTCTTCTTGTACAAGGCTTTACATTTCTACCATGAAAGCTACATGAGAAGAGCTTTCAAATTATGGGAAAGAGAAAGATATAATATGTTGTTTTGGACGTATGATCTCATACATGTGATATTTTTTTGTGTGATGTTTGCAGCTGCTGAATGGACTCTGTTTGGTTGCTTCTGGACAAATGGCCAAATCTGCGCTGCAACCTCTCGTCTTCTTGTTCATGTAAATGAATCCTAATTACACTTTGGTAACCATGCACATCATCACCGTGATTGAGAATCACCGTATTTTTTAAAAATATGAAATGTGCATACTTTTTTGTCTAAAACATAAATGTTTTTGTCAAAATCTCAGGAGAGCATAGCGGACGGATTCATCGAGAAACTTGTTTCATGGGCCAAAAATATCAAAGTCTCAGACCCACTGGAAGAAGGTTGTAGGCTTGGACCAGTTGCAAGTAAAGGGCAGGTACTAGTTGTTATGAACTTGACTTTCTTTATGCAAGAGTTCACATTTCTAAAAGTTGATGTTGCACGTTGATTTTGATAATTTCAGTATGAAAAGATATTAAAATTCCTTTCAAATGCAAAAGCTGAAGGTGCTACAATTGTTTATGGTGGTGTCCGCCCACAGGTAAATCATATGCTTTTACTAGTTCAGACCTCTTGCACATAGCAAGCCTCCTAATTTGCCAGTTAAATGTTTTTTTTTTAATATTGGGATTTTGGAGTGTTTGCAACATAAGAGGGCATGTTATCTTAATTTCAGAATATGACCAGGGGATTTTTCATTGAGCCAACTATTGTATCTGATGTGAATACCTCCATGGAGATATGGAAAGAAGAGGTTTTCGGACCCGTTCTGTGTGTAAAAACATTCAGAACTGAAGAGGAAGCCATTGAACTCGCAAATGATTCTAGGTAATACTCCCATCACAACAATAACTTTGTTCTCAATTTGCAGAACTATCCACCTGTACTTCATGATCTTTCTGTAGGTATGGTTTAGCTGGTGCTGTGCTATCAAAAGATTTGGAGCGATGTGAACGGGTATCTGAGGTATTCACCATTTTAACTTCTGTTTGTTTGCCCATGTATCATGAATTTTGTTGAGTGTAAATAAATATCAAATTCAACTTTGTATGTAGAGATCATCCAAAACGAAGAGAATCGATAAAACAGTGATTATATTTCTAAAGGGGAAATCGAGTGACTCAATTAGGATCTTTATGTTCCTGGTTGGTATTGTTGTCAGGTTGAATTGCGCATCTTTTTCTGTTTCTGTGATTGTTGCAGTTAATTGAGGCCGGAATCGTATGGATAAATTGCTCTCAACCCTGCTTCCCCCAAGCACCATGGGGTGGAAAGAAGCATAGTGGATTTGGTCGTGAGCTTGGAGAATGGTAAGATATATGTGCATTTCCTCTCAAACCAAGAAAACTTCTCCTTTTTTCCTTCCTTGTAACTTCTAAGTTCTGACTTCGGATCAAATTGTTGTTTTCCAAAGGGGTCTGGACAGCTACTTGTCTGTTAAGCAAGTGACCGAGTACTTATCTGATGAGCCTTGGGGATGGTACACACCTCCACAACAGTGCTAATGACAAGCGCAAACCACAACCCTGCTACTAAGATTTCAATTGTAATGAGCGACACCAAAAACTGGATAACTAGTTGGTCTTCACAACTTGTACTTTTCACTTGATGTAATACAAATAAATGCTCATTTTCTGCATCTAAATCTAAATATATTGCTAAGTTAGGACATTATTTGCAATTAGAAAAGAACAGGAGCTGTGGTTGTGCAAGGACTATCTATCTATGGGGTCTTGCAACCAATCCCTTCTTATGTAACCCCCTAAATTGCATCGCGAGAACCAGGATTTTGTGTCAAAAGGATAGTGTCAAATATATTGGAGGCGAGTACCCTGTTCCAGGTAGGATTATCGTCCAAATTTAACATTCGCAACTCCATTTCATCCCCGGAGGATAATATTTTTCTTGAATTTCGAGAGTTTATGTTGTTGACATCGAGCTTGATTATAGAGATTACATTCCTCTGGTTTCAAGGCCAACATTTCTCATATATTCACATTAATAACAACATCATGATAGATGTGTTTTTTTTATAAAAAAAAACTTTTACTGAATGTGTGAAATATTGCTCCATTGGAAATAATTTTTCTGATCATCATTCTTGATTTTAGTGTTGAAGATGTTTCTGGGTTTCTGAGGTTTTACATATTTTATAAGTAAAAAAAATTATAATTCTCAGATATTGCGAGTCAAATCATGAAATTGAATTGAAGAGTACCATTGCTCAATCAAATCTTTGTCGTTTTCTTTTTGTTTTCCCCCCAGCGGTGAGAGTGACCTGAGTCTAGCTAAAAAATCTCAACAATGGTGATAAAAAGTACCAACGTATCTGTCAAATTCTACCTCCTTTCTCCTACTTGTTTTATTTTTTTTAAAAAAAATTATGATTAAATGTTGTAATGATACCCTACATATTTTTCTCTTACTATGTTAATTACCCATGAAAATTGATCGGTGTTCATGACGGCCCAAACCAAGCGAGCCAATGCCGTTTAAAAAATAATATGTATTTCAAATATTTTAAAAATGCCTAAATTAAATAATAATAATAAACAACAACGTTTTAAGATCCATTAAAATATTCATAACAGTTTAAAAAAAAAAAAAAAAAAAACAATGTGAGCCTACGTCAGTGGGAGTCTAGTGTGCCACCCCCCTGTCATCTTTGATTACTTCTTCTCTCTTTTCTTGTCGGACACAAGCAAGCTCCTTCCTTCCCTCTCCCACTGAGATCATGGCGACGGTATTCTCGATCCTATCTCGCCAACTCTTCATCGACGGTGAATGGAAAGACCCCGTCCTGGGCAATCGCATCCCCGTTGTCAATCCCGCCACCGAAGAGATCATCGGTGCCACTGATCTCCTCATCTCTTCCTTCTCCTTCTCCTTCTTCTCTATATCTGTCCACGCTGAAGCTTGCGATCTCTTTGATCTTCGCCCGCGTCATTCCGGATTCTCTTCGGCTGTTTCCTGATGGATTATTTAGAATGGTGGGTCGTACGTACCGAATACTGATGTTTTGTTGGTGTATTCATTTGCAGGGGATATTCCGGCGGCTACGGCGGAGGACATCGAGGCGGCGGTGAGTGCGGCTCGCAGGGCGCTTACTCGGAATGGAGGAAAGGACTGGTCTTGCGCTCCTGGGGCCCTCCGTGCCAAGTATCTCAAGGATATTGCTGCTAAGGTCTCCCTAGCTCTGCGTGTCATCTTTATTATTATTATTATTATTAATCTTATTCGAATGCTCCTTCTTTGAAATCTTAGTACTATTTCTTTATTTTTTCAAATGTGAGATTTTTTTTTCTTTCTTTCTTCCCTATTTGCTAGTATATGTTGCATCTAAATGACTTTTTAAATATATGATTGGTCCATATATACTACTTGATCTAGTTAAAAGTATGCAAGAGATGTGTCTTTTGTAGCATGCAACAATGCTTTAGAAAGAAATTTGGCTCCCTCTAGTTTCAAGTTATTGTTCATTGGTTGTTTAGCTTGCCTGTTGGTTTTTCCATTTGCTAGCTACTTTAATATTGGTTTTATAGTTTAGGCCAGTAATTGCGAATTGTTTGATTTTGGTCAACTGCCGTGCAGATAGTGGAGAAGAAATCTGACTTGGCTAAGTTGGAAGTGATTGATTGCGGGAAGCCATTGGATGAAGCATCATGGGATATGGTATGCCACTTATATTCTACATTCTTACTCCCATCTACCTCTTTACAAGCCTTCTTCATCTTTTTAAGGCACGCATTTCAGGATGATGTTGCTGGTTGTTTTGAGTACTATGCTGAACTAGCAGAAGCTTTGGATGGAAAGCAAAAAACTCCCGTTTGTCTTCCCATGCAGACCTTCAGATGTTATGTCAGTAAGGAGCCCGTAGGAGTGGTTGGTCTAATTACACCATGGTATGTAGATGTGTAAATGATACATCATCTTACTTCCTGTGAGCAAGGATACGTTAGCATACTTCATGGGCTTTATCTACCATGATAACCTTCGTATTATTTATCGATCTAATCAAATAAAATTTATTTGTCAGGAACTATCCACTCTTGATGGCCGCATGGAAGGTTGCCCCCTCCTTGGCTGCCGGATGTACAGCTATACTGAAGCCTTCTGAGCTTGCATCAGTGTATTCTTTGCAGTCAATGGATTCATTATGTTTTTAAGGACTCCTTTTCATTGTGGAATACTTAATTCAGTATCCTTTTTGTAGAACTTGTTTGGAGTTAGCTGAAATATGTAGGGAAGTTGGTCTTCCGCCGGGGGTCTTGAATATTGTGACTGGCCTTGGTCCTGAAGCTGGTGCTTCCTTGGCATCTCATCCTCAAGTGGATAAGGTTGCATTTCGTTTTTTCAAAATTCTGTCATTTGATGTATTTTCTATGATATTATAAAGATCTTGACCATTTTGTTTGATATATTATTGATTTGTGTTTATTAGATTGCATTTACTGGCAGTGTTGCTACTGGAAGCTCTGTTATGACCGCAGCAGCTAAAACGGTGAAGGTAAGATAGAGCTGTTAATAAGAAAGTGAAGTTTCTTACTTGTTTTAGACTATATCTATTAACCTATTCCTCTTTTTACGTATGCTAGCCTGTCATAATGGAGCTCGGTGGAAAGAGCCCAATTATTGTGTTTGAAGACGTGGATTTTGACAAAGGTTAATTTTTTTCTCTCTAATTAATAAAAAGTTTCTGCTAGTTTTGGCTAGATGTTTCTATCATGAAGTGTACATGGAAGTGCTCTTCAAGTTTTTCAAAGAAAAAAATTTCACTGTTTCCTGAGCGTGTTATGTCATACATGCAAGGTGTGAGATGGGCCCTAAAATGAAAATCCTTTGAAATTTTGTGATAAAGGAGAAGTGAGATTTTATCCCGGATTGTTAAGGAAAAACCTTGCATGCATGTCATTTTTTTTTGTTTTTTGTCTACAGCTGCTGAATGGGCTCTATTTGGTTGCTTCTGGACCAATGGTCAAATCTGCAGTGCAACCTCTCGGCTTCTTGTGCATGTAAGTTAACCCTAACACTACATGACCACGTCATCATGAAAATTGACAATCGCAGTTGTTTCTTAAAACGCAAAATGGGGACAAATATTGACAAAAGGATGAAAATCACCATGGAATGTAGAATGCAAAATTTTATCTTTAATCTGAACCTTAACTTAGTCCAATCTGTAAACTCATGTTAGCATATTTGACAAGACCATTTCGGAAAAATGTGTTAGAACTTACATTTCTTTGGCAAATCAAGTAGTTTTTCAAACATGTAGCCTTTCATTGGCTCTTCTCATTCATTGCACACTCTTTTTAGGTTTTTTTATAGACCATTTCTTACTTTCCTAACGTGCTTAAAAATGCTCTATCATCTGTGTAGATTACTTAGCTAGCATTCAGTCATGACTCATGCCATAAATATGAATCCTCACCATGACTCAAGTCTCAAGTATGGATCCCAGCCCGCAGAAAAATTAAGGGTTGTTAGAAATTTGGGTCCTCTGGAATTTAGACTACGTGCAGTTTAAATTACTTTCTACCTGCAATTACATATCTTGGAAAAAAAAAATTGATCTCTCATAAACAGATTTTTCTTTAATCACATATGTTAAATCTTTCAGGAAAGCATCGCAGAAGAATTCATTGCAAAACTTGTTTCATGGGCCAAAAACATCAAAATTTCAGACCCACTGGAAGAAGGTTGTAGGCTTGGACCAGTTGTTAGTAAAGGGCAGGTACAGGCAATTGAACTTGATTTTATTCCTTGAATCTTTTTTCCCACCCATGCTTGAATCCAACCCCAACAAGTAGATAACACTTATCGTTTACTGTTTAATTTTTGTAGACATAGAGATGAACTATCTTATAGTTAATTTTGTTAATTTCAGTATGAGAAGATATTAAGATTCCTTTCCACTGCAAAAGCTGAAGGTGCAACAATTGTTTGTGGAGGTGGACGCCCAGAGGTAAGTCTTGTGCTTTACAAAGACTGCTTATACATGTCTAACCATCCTAATTTTCCGGTTGGTGTTTTTTGAATTTCAGAAGAAATTTCAGGTTTCAAATGCTTACAATTATACCGTGTGTTTTGTAATACATGTTGAGAAAAAGATTATGCTTTTTGCTGTAATGAGCAACATAAATAGCCCTAATTGCAGAATATGGCTATGGGATTCTTCATAGAACCAACTATTTTATCCAACGTGACCACCTCCATGGAAATATGGAAAGAGGAGGTTTTTGGACCTGTTTTATGTGTGAAAACATTCAGAACTGAAGAAGAGGCAATTGAACTTGCAAATGACACCAAGTAATAAACGATTTCAGCATGAATTTCATTCTCAATTTGCAGAATGATCTGCATTTCATTTATTTATATTATTATTACAGGTATGGTTTAGGTGGAGCAGTGCTATCAAAAGATTTGGAGCGGTGTGAGAGGGTGTCTAAGGTATTTAAATGTTTTAACACATCTCTTGCTCAGAGAATATTGGTTTTCACAGTCAGTGAGCAGAGACTATTGTTTTTCACAATCTAGCAGTGAAGAGCGGGAAAATTCACTGACAGGGATTAGAATTTATGATGAGAAAATAAATGACTTAGTTAGCCTGGTTTGGATCTTGGTCTTTTGATTACCATGGAAGTTCCCGGATAATTCTCTCATCAGATTCACTTTTTTTGGGGCTTGTTTCTGTGATTGATGCAGTTACTTCAGACGGGAATTGCATGGATAAATTGTTCTCAACCTTGCTTCACCCAAGCACCGTGGGGTGGGAAGAAGCGTAGTGGATTTGGTCGTGAACTTGGAGAATGGTAAGAGAAACCTGCCCTTTTGAATCAATAATTTCTCTTTTTTTTCTCCTAACTACTGATGAACTTTTTCCTTCAAGGGGTCTGGACAACTACTTGTCTGTTAAGCAAGTGACTGAGTACATATCAGATGAGCCTTGGGGATGGTATACACCTCCACAAAAGTGAATGAAATGCAAGCACTGGATCCCTCATGTATGTGCAGCATTGCATGCTAAATGTCAATCATTGTACTACTGGTTTACAAGGTGCATGCTAAAGCACAGATCGGGCATATTGAAGCTCGTCTCCTAAGCTTATCTAGAGGACTACTGAGAATTAGTTGTTATGTTGCAGATTTATTTACTTAAATGCAGATTTGAATTGTAACAAGAAGCAAACCCAAAAACTGTATAACTAGTTTGTCTTCACGACTACTTGTGCTCTATCTTAATGTGAGCCAACTTAAGACTCAAATAAATGCTTATCTTCTACATAATAATGGAGATATGTTGCGTTGATAAAGCACATTCGCGGTCTTTGCAAATGCTTGAGCTATTTCGCATTCAAGCTTTTGCAACAAAAGCGAGCAATTAAAGAAGAGGTGGGGGGGTGTGGTATATGGGACTTGAAGCCATGCTTGGGCAACTGCATTGTACGAGGCCTCGGTGCCAGGGAGGCCATCCCAGCGACCATACGATTGTGGGTCGTCACAAGATTGCACTTCTGGATCACCGTATTGTCGCGAGTCGTGGTAGTTGTATGGACATCCATCCCCACAGCAAGCTCTCAAAGGCTCCTTGATGCTTGCAATTCAAGGCCAGCCACCTTTGTCAAGGTACATAGCAGACATTGTCATATCCTAAATACATTACCACCAATGGGCTATGGTGGTTAGGGCTGTTAATTGAGCGAGTCAGCTCATGATCATGTAGCATTCGGCTCGGTTTGACTTGACTCGAAACTCGATATTTAAATATTCAAGTTTGAACTCGACTCGAACTTGAATCATATTAGTCGAGTTTGAGCAAGACACTCAATTATAACTCTAACTCGACTTGAAATTAACTCGTAGCTCGACTCGATAAAATAATATAATAATACACATAATATCATTTGTTTACTCAATATACATTTAAAATCATAAATAAATAATATTATTAACTATATACTAAATAATGGTGGAGGTAGGGGTGTTTTGGTTTCCATTTTTTATTTTTTTATAAAAATTGGAGTGTTCTTGTAATCAAATGATCCGGATTAAAGTTTGAAATAGAAATATTATCTACCCCCCACCAAGATAGTATATATATATATATATATCAATAAGGTTAGTTGTAATTAGTTATATTTATTTATATATAATATAATAACAATATAATGTGATAGTGTAGATGGTAAGTCATCACATTAATCAGTTAGAGGTTATTTTTGACTTTGTAATCGAGCTTTATAAACGAGCTCACGAACAAGCTATGAAAATTAAACACTTTTATTATATTTGTGCTCGAATCGAATTCAAATATCATAAAAATAATCAATTCGATCCTGACCTAAGTTCGAACGAACTTCAAACTATTTGAGCTGAGTTTGAGCACTAGTTGAACTCGGCTCACTTGCTCATTTAGCTACCCTAATGGTGGTGTCCTAATCTCCTCCCCGTTCATGGGACCCTGCTTTTCAATGGCCAGGCCGACAACCTAGACCATGTTAATTGTTGATCAATTTTATTGGGGATCAAAATTGATTGACGTACCAAATTGATCAGGAGAGTTGAAGATGCGCATGACCGAATTGAAGTAATTGGCAAAGATGACGGAGACGTGAGGGTGCAGACGCCGGAGCGGGTCAAGCATGGCCAATAGCTGCCGATCGTGTAAACGGCGGAACTCTTTGAATTCGTTGAGGCATAGTGAGCTTGTCATAGTCGCCGCGGCTCCTCCCCGGCCAATCTGTTAATTACTTGGGCATGCAGCCGAACGTCACCATTCCTTAGCACCAATATAGAAGTTGCACCCACTTCTATCAACCTCTGTTAATTAGTAGCATAAAGATCAGATCATTAGTAGTTATTACACAACATAATGCTATACAACCTGAATATTGGTCTATTACTTGAAGGATGCAATGACTAACGTCGATAGTGGATTGGGAGACTGCCATGACCCTTGGCACGAAGATTTTAACTTGTGGGATGCTCCATCCATGAATGAACGCCTAGTTGTAATCGTTGCCACCTGTTTCTCCCGCTATAAACAGTGTCCTCAATCTAGCGCTGCAGTTTTTGCATCACAGAACGTGGTAGATTTTCATCAAACTCAACACTTTTAAGTCACAGGTTCAATATTGATTACCCAAAGAGAGAAATGGATTAATGAGTAGTGTACCGGAGGGTGAAGAACAAATGGAAGGGAGGAGGTGAAGGAACCGGGAGAGTTGAACGTGTTGTATGGGATTGCAAAATCCCACATCACTTTGGGAGGGAAGTGGGGAAAAGGTTTTTTTCTATATATAGGGCCCTCCCCCTCTTTAGTTATTCATCCCAAGGGTAATCTTGAATTACCTACTTCCCTTTCTACTAGTAGTAATTGTATTTTCTACCATCGATAATTCTCTCTCTTTGTAATATTTCTCTTTAGTGAAATATTATTTTGGTAGTGTCCGAGGACGTAGGCAATTGCCGAACCTCGTTTAATTCTGGTGTTTGTTCTTTTCTTTTTGTGTCTATTTAATAGCTATTGTCGGGTATAGTTAATGTTAATTATTTTGCTATTTATATTACTTGTCTTGATAAAATTCTGTCTAGGAGTTGGTTTTTAAGCGGACAATCGTGTCCCATCAACTTTCCTGGGAATTTTATCTTGGGATAATTATTTAGTACAATAGTTTTCACGCTTGTCATCTAGGTAATAGTTCTCATAGTGAACTAGTTATCTTTGGTGAAAATTACCCGTTTTTCACACCAATTGGTATCGGGGCCATTGG
Organism: Piper longum; assembly: GCA_032619315.1. Classification (NCBI taxonomy): domain Eukaryota; kingdom Viridiplantae; phylum Streptophyta; class Magnoliopsida; order Piperales; family Piperaceae; genus Piper; species Piper longum. The sequence goes on from JAVDBV010070432.1 coordinate 13,361, forward strand.
TTAATTCTAGTATGCTCTGTGGTTGCGGTTTATACTGATCTTCTACATCAGAAAAAAATTTCCTCGAGCTCTTGGTTAATTTTAGTATGCTCTGTGGTTGCGGCTTGTGCTGATCTTCCATATCAGAAAAAAATTTTCCTTGAGCCAGTTGGCTTTCCGCATTGAGAGCTATTAAATAGACTTTGTAGCAGAAATGGCAGAAGCATCCACATCGAAGGCAACAACTTCTTCATATTCAATTTTGGGAAGAAGTGCTGTTACAAAT